>CM077153.1:286276860-286490225 GCA_039583875.1 Platanthera guangdongensis
AGATGGTCTGGTAGGTACGGCTGTTGGTTGTCTAACCCCTCTAGCATTGTTTGTAGTTTGGAGTGCGGGAACTTGAGTTTGAGTTATTGCTCATTGAAAAGTGCATTGTACTCGTCTCCTCGCATTACGTCATCCCATTGTTTTTGAGTTAGTCGTTGTCGAGTTATGTTTAGGCGGTTGAGATTCATTTTGCAGAGTTGTGGTGGAGATGCACCGAGCAGAATACAAACTGTGTTTTGGATGAGGAGGAGAAACAATTTGAGGCAATAAACAAACACGCACTTTCATAGTTCAGAGAAATAGTTGTATTTGAAAATATGATGAGGAAGAGGAAGATATTTGAGGCCTCTGAGGAGACCTCGCCCTTAGAGTCAGTTTTCCCAAGAACATACGGATGCACCAAACTGTAATGAAATCTCAGCAAATCACATTTGCATGACCTATTTTCAAATGGATGTTACAATGTGTAGTTGCTGTTAAATAAAAAAAAATACTCTCGTCTGAATAATTTATATTAGAAGGGTTGCATAAATAATCATCAACTGCAATAGTAAATCATGATATTTAAACGAATAGTAATGTTTCATATAACTACAAAACATAGCTTACCTCGATAAGGTTTTGTATGCTTTGATTAAACTGGGTGAAATGATCTCACTCAAAAGATTCTGGATGATCCCCTTCTCCAAATACATGTCTCATTGCAGCGCCTGCGAGAATAAAGTTTAAATACATAATAAATACTGTGTAAATTTCAAAAAAGTAGACATCAGATCACACAATTCCTACCTTTTGAGTGAGATCATCACCCTAATTAGAGTGAAATTTGAGACGGGTCTTCTGAATTGATAGTGTCTACAAAAAAATTTGCATCCAGAAATCATATTAATTAATGGGTCCAACTACACCCTGATTAGCTTTTGATAACTAAATTACTACTTTGTGAGGAAGGAGAATATCAGATTTATTTTGTGAAACTTGAGATGGGGGTTGACCAGCAAGCATAAGTGCAAAATATTACACCTGAAGGCGTTGTTAGGTAAACATACATGTCATAAAACATTTAAATGTAGCAGGGAAATACCTTGAGATACCTTGAGAGTAGGGGATCAAACTAAATAAAGAAATTGCGATTTCACAGCTCAACTCCTAATGGACCCATTTGCTGCATAGCTCCTGCTCCAAGTGAAGGGCATCCTGGTCTTGCATCAACTTTGAATTCAATCAAGAGGACATTTGTAGGCAAAGAAGAAGCAAAACTTATAATCTACTAATTAAAAGTGTCATGCAAAATTTAGGAAGAAACATATTCAAATCCAAAATAGAATTTAAAATTAGCCAAAAATAATAAAATAGGACTCAATCATTTCTATATGATAAAGGAAACTCCTCAAATAGTTTGTGTTGTTGCCATAGATCTGATTTGGGAAGAGAAGGGATAGCAAATCGCAAAATCAAGTTAAATCAATGAATAAAGAGCAGTCACATTATAAATAGTGGAAGTTGGCAAAGATGGAGCCTAGATATTTGAGTGCACAGTGAACTAATTACTAATTACTGGTGTGAGTACTTATGGTAATACTGTTGTTCATCAGTAATTATGTTGTTCTCCTTCTCCACCATCAAGCAACATCAAGAAATTAAACGTGAGGCTTTAGTTCATTTAGTGATTATGTGCACATTTATGCTGATTGCATAGGGGAGGAACAGACAGTCTCGGGGAGGATAGACCTAATGTAGCCCTTGTAGTTCATTCACCTAATCAGATGAAGGTCAAAATAATGTAGAAGAATCAACATCAAAATTGCAATGTCTATCCAAAAGAGGAAACAATTAGAATGATTGTTTTGATGAAACTATTTTAGGACCAAGACATCATTTAGTACATTAGTAATCGACTTTAGTTCTCACACGATCCAGATTCATTCCTGTGCAAAATCGTACACCAGCATTCTATTTATTACTTATGGTAATACTGATAGTTATGGCCAGTCTCGATAGTAGGATCTGCAGTCGAAGATTGCCAATAGGGCATTTCTCATAAAGAGTGAGGGGGCTGCTCTTTTTCTTCTTCATTTGCTACTTCTCAAGATTTCGGTACTAAAACTGAAACCTTATTTGAAATGGAAATATTTTCACAGGTAATGAAATTCAAAACCACAATATGCATCTAGAATGTGTCAAAGAGAGCAGAGAATACTGATTTAAGGTTTGACCAACCAAGAAAACCAGTGAAGAATAAGGATAATTTATTCATGGATAATGTTTTGGAGTCATCTAAGAACAAATTTACCTGTGATATCTTTTATACTGCCACTACCAGAAATTGGGAAATAAAATGCAGAGAATCCTCATAAGCATAAAAATTAGCGGCTCATGCATGTTAGAGAAGTAAAACCATACCTAGAAGAAACGCGTTTGAGATCGGTGTCCTAATTTCTGAAGAAGCTCGAACAACAACATCACGAACGGCGTGCGGTGATCTTGGCGCGGGAGGAGGGATTGAGATGATGCCCTGCCTGCGCCGAAGAACTGAGGAACTGGGAAAATCGATGCCCTAATTTCGAAAATCAGGCACGCGAGTGCCCTGCGCCGAAGAACTGAGGAACTGGGGAAATAAGCATGAACCGAAGAACTGAGGAACTGGGGAAATAAGCATGAACCGCGAGTGCCCTGCCTGCGCCGAAGACAAAAATGTGAAGGTTAGAAGAAGAAGAAACCTGGATCAGAAACGGAGGAGGTTGAGGAGCCGTCGAGGAGGAGATGCGGTCCTGCGGGGGAGGAGATGCGGTGTTCCGGAGGAGATGGCTGCTATATGATGGCTTCGACGGCAGAAGGCAGCGGGGATCTTCGTCGATGGAAGGCTTCGACGCCGGAGGCGGCGGAATGGAAGGACGGAGGAGCGAAGCCCTAGTGTATGCGGATCGCGCGGAAGAAGAAGAGGGGTATCGGGTATTTGAGGTGCATGAACAGGGCCGGTTGCTATTAATTAAGCATTCATCCCACCAAATGACCGAAATACCCTTCAGTTAATACATCAAAATCTGATTTTATGAGGGCATTTTGGTCCAACGAATGTTACACCATGGGCTGATTAGGTCTTTGCTTATAGTATAAAGATATATATATATATATATCTTTATACTATAAGCAAGACCTAATCAGCCCATGGTGTAACATTCGTTGGACCAAAATGCCCTCATAAAATCAGATTTTGATGTATTAACTGAAGGGTATTTCGGTCATTTGGTGGGATGAATGCTTAATTAATAGCAACCGGCCCTGTTCATGCACCTCAAATACCGATACCCCTCTTCTTCCGCGCGATCCGCATACACTAGGGCTTCGCTCCTCCGTCCTTCCATTCCGCCGCCTCCGGCGTCGAAGCCTTCCATCGACGAAGATCCCCGCTGCCTTCTGCCGTCGAAGACATCATATAGCAGCCATCTCCTCCGGAACACCGCATCTCCTCCCCCGCAGGACCGCATCTCCTCCTCGACGGCTCCTCAACCTCCTCCGTTTCTGATCCAGGTTTCTTCTTCTTCTAACCTTCACATTTTTGTCTTCGGCGCAGGCAGGGCAGTCGCGGTTCATGCTTATTTCCCCAGTTCCTCAGTTCTTCGGTTCATGCTTATTTCCCCAGTTCCTCAGTTCTTCGGCGCAGGGCACTCGCGTGCCTGATTTTCGAAATTAGGGCATCGATTTTCCCCAGTTCCTCAGTTCTTGGGCGCAGGCAGGGCATCATCTCAATCCCTCCTCCCGCGCCAAGATCACTGCACGCCGTTCGTGATGTTGTTGTTCGAGCTTCTTCAGAAATTAGGACACCGATCTCAAACGCGTTTCTTCTAGGTATGGTTTTACTTCTCTAACATGCATGAGCCGCTAATTTTTATGCTTATGAGGATTCTCTGCATTTATTTCCCAATTTCTGGTAGTGGCAGTATAAAGATATCACAGGTAAATTTGTTCTTAGATGACTCCAAAACATTATCCACGAATAAATTATCCTTATTCTTCACTGGTTTTCTTGGTTGGTCAAACCTTAAATCAGTATTCTCTGCTCTCTTTGACACATTCTAGATGCATATTGTGGTTTTGAATTTCATTACCTGTGAAAATATTTCCATTTCAAATAAGGTTTCAGGTTTTAGTACCGAAATCTTGAGAAGTAGCAAATGAAGAAGAAAAAGAGCAGCCCCCTCACTCTTTATGAGAAATGCCCTATTGGCAATCTTCGACTGCAGATCCTACTATCGAGACTGGCCATAACTATCAGTATTACCATAAGTAATAAATAGAATGCTGGTGTACGATTTTGCACAGGAATGAATCTGGATCGTGTGAGAACTAAAGTCGATTACTAATGTACTAAATGATGTCTTGGTCCTAAAATAGTTTCATCAAAACAATCATTCTAATTGTTTCCTCTTTTGGATAGACATTGCAATTTTGATGTTGATTCTTCTACATTATTTTGACCTTCATCTGATTAGGTGAATGAACTACAAGGGCTACATTAGGTCTATCCTCCCCGAGACTGTCTGTTCTCCCCTATGCAATCAGCATAAATGTGCACATAATCACTAAATGAACTAAAGCCTCACGTTTAATTTCTTGATGTTGCTTGATGGTGGAGAAGGAGAACAACATAATTACTGATGAACAACAGTATTACCATAAGTACTCACATCAGTAATTAGTAATTAGTTCACTGTGCACTCAAATATCTAGGCTCCATCTTTGCCAACTTCCACTATTTATAATGTGACTGCTCTTTATTCATTGATTTAACTTGATTTTGCGATTTGCTATCCCTTCTTCTCTTCCCAAATCAGATCTATGGCAACAACACAAACTATTTGAGGAGTTTCCTTTATCATATAGAAATGATTGAGTCCTATTTTATTATTTTGGCTAATTTTAAATTCTATTTTGGATTTGAATATGTTTCTTCCTAAATTTTGCATGACACTTTTAATTAGTAGATTATAAGTTTTGCTTCTTCTTTGCCTACAAATGTCCTCTTGATTGAATTCAAAGTTGATGCAAGACCAGGATGCCCTTCACTTGGAGCAGGAGCTATGCAGCAAATGGGTCCATTAGGAGTTGAGCTGTGAAATCGCAATTTCTTTATTTAGTTTGATCCCCTACTCTCAAGGTATCTCAAGGTATTTCCCTGCTACATTTAAATGTTTTATGACATGTATGTTTACCTAACAACGCCTTCAGGTGTAATATTTTGCACTTATGCTTGCTGGTCAACCCCCATCTCAAGTTTCACCAAAATAAATCTGATATTCTCCTTCTCACAAAGTAGTAATTTAGTTATCAAAAGCTAATCAGGGTGTAGTTGGACCATTAATTAATATGATTTCTGGATGCAAATTTTTTTGTAGACACTATCAATTCAGAAGACCCGTCTCAAATTTCACTCTAATTAGGGTGATGATCTCACTCAAAAGGTAGGAATTGTGTGATCTGATGTCTACTTTTTGAAATTTACACAGTATTTATTATGTATTTAAACTTTATTCTCGCAGGCGCTGCAATGAGACATGTATTTGGAGAAGGGGATCATCCAGAATCTTTTGAGTGAGATCATTTCACCCAGTTTAATCAAAGCATACAAAACCTTATCGAGGTAAGCTATGTTTTGTAGTTATATGAAACATTACTATTCGTTTAAATATCATGATTTACTATTGCAGTTGATGATTATTTATGCAACCCTTCTAATATAAATTATTCAGACGAGAGTATTTTTTTTTATTTAACAGCAACTACACATTGTAACATCCATTTGAAAATAGGTCATGCAAATGTGATTTGCTGAGATTTCATTACAGTTTGGTGCATCCGTATGTTCTTGGGAAAACTGACTCTAAGGGCGAGGTCTCCTCAGAGGCCTCAAATATCTTCCTCTTCCTCATCATATTTTCAAATACAACTATTTCTCTGAACTATGAAAGTGCGTGTTTGTTTATTGCCTCAAATTGTTTCCTCCTCCTCATCCAAAACACAGTTTGTATTCTGCTCGGTGCATCTCCACCACAACTCTGCAAAATGAATCTCAACCGCCTAAACATAACTCGACAACGACTAACTCAAAAACAATGGATGACCGTAATGCGAGGAGACGAGTACAATGCACTTTTCAATGAGCAATAACTCAAACTCAAGTTCCCGCACTCCAAACTACAAACAATGCTAGAGGGGTTAGACAACAACAGACGTACCTACAGACATCTACCAACAACAACACCTGCACCGACCACCAGCTGCAAACGGTAAAATTCTCAAACAAGACCAATGCTGCAACCCTCGATAAATATTGCCGCCATTGACCAATGTTGTCACCAATGACCAATGTCACCCTCATGACCAAAGTTGCCTCTCACAACCAATGTTGTCATGACAACCAATGTTGCCCCCTGACTAATGTCTCACCGTACGACCAATGTAGCCCCTCACGATAAATGCCACTGACCTCATCTAATGTCGCCCCCATCGAATGTCGTCCCCATGACGAATGTTGCCCCCACAACGAATGTCGCGCCCACGACGAATGTCGCGCCCCCGACGAATGTCGCGTCCACGACGAATGTCGCGCCCACGACGAATGTCGCGCCCACGACGAATGTCGCGCCCACGACATATGTCGCGCCCCCCGACTAATGTCTCACCGTAAGACCAATGTAGCCCCTCACGATAAATGCCACCGACCCCATCTAATGTCGCTCCCCCATCGAATGTCGTCCCCATGACGAATGTTGCCCCCATGACGAATGTTGCCCCCACGACGAATGTCGCCCCACGACGAATGTCGCCCCCACGACGAATGTCGCGCCCACGACGAATGTCGCGCCCACGACGAATGTCGCGCCCACGACGAATGTCGCGCCCACGACGTATGTCGCGCCCACGACATATGTCGCGCCACGACGAATGTTGCCCGCACGGGGTCCCCCGTGCACGACTGCTTGTATATATATATGTATATGTATCTATTAATGTATGTATGTATGTATGTGTATATATGTATGTATATGTATTATATGTATGTATGTATATATAATACAACTAGATAACTCGAGCCCTATATACAGTCTTGAGCTTGAGCTTGAGCATCTTTCATTTTATGGATTGCAGTAAGTATTCCTATCCCTCAACGGGTCGGGGGTGTCCGATTCCACACCTGATGCTCTTTATTGGATCATTGTATTCATCCAATTGTGCTGATATTATAAATTGTGCGAATTACCATTTGTTTGTTTCGTGCGTACCCTGTGATTATATATGTGGCTGTTGGAAAGTTGGGTTCTCTGGCATATGATTCAAATGAAATATAATTGGTTCCGGCAAAACTACAGCAAACGTGGTAATATATGTACGATATGCAAGGATTGTGATCTTTTTTACATTTCTATTACACTTTCAGCAAACTATAAGCTCATGGGTTGATTAGCTGATTTCTTCAAAATGGTTTGACTTTTTGCTATTGACCTTACATTAGTGTCAACGCATATGACTAGCAAGCCAAGCTGGGCTGCATTGTAGTATAATTTTTGCATGTATTTTGTAACGAATTATCGCATGTACCTGAGTCAACCAATAAGCGTACGTGGACTGAGCTCAAGCTAGCTCAAGTTTTGGGTTGAATTGAAGTCATGATTGTCTCGGATTGACTTTAACCCGACTCTAAGTCAGCAGCTTACGATCTGATAGATCTACCGAGTTCGAGCTGAGCTTAACCCGGGAATCAGTGAGCTTTTAATTCAGATTCAATATTTGTCATTATCAATTATTTCCTCCTGGAAATATGGGCAGGAGCCAGTTATATCTCAATGCCTTCAGCTGGAATATTTCCTCTGTGGGCCATTAGCCTTAATAACTATCTGCTACCTTACATTACCACTATCTTTTAAGCCACCCTTTGCCAGCTGTTTGCCCATTAAACCCTTTCTTCTCCTGTATTATCTCCCCCCTTCTCTCTCTACTGAGCAAGGCGCCATGAAGATCATCATCTCTGTACTGAGAAAGTGCAAGAGCTTCTCACCAGCACTGGGAAGGCCTTCCTCCTACACCAGCCTGAGATCAAAGTCCACCGGATCGGAGAGCATGTGGGTTGCCAAAGATGCCGGCAGAAGTTATGACGGTGGCGACGAGGCCGTCATATTCGTCGGAAACTCCCGGCGGCCATACCTGATCAAGGCAGCCCACCTGCGCCACCCGGTCATTAGAGCGCTGATCGACCGTTCGCTGCAGAGCGTTGAGGATGCAATCTCGGTGAGGTGTGAGGTGGTGCTCTTCGACCACCTCCTTTGGATGCTTGAAAATGGTGACTTGGAGGCGATGGCTGGCGGCTCACTGGAGGAGCTGGCGGCCTTCTATGCCACATATTGAGAATGACTTTCTGCCTTCTGTTTTCTTCTTCTGTGAGGCTGGGGTTAAGTGCTCTACAGAATCATTAATGGGTTGATGATGTTTAACTACTGGATTAATAATGAAATTTAATCTATCAATAACTATGCTTCTATGAGAATATGCATATTTTTCCAACAGTCGTTTGATTTTGACAATTTGGAAGAAAATCCCCATCATTAAACATGCTTTAGTCAATTAACCCAAAGAGAGTTGATACTAGCAGTTTTATTATTAAAGAGAGTTGATACATGCTTTAGTCAATTTGGAAGAAATACTTCATCTTTCAAAGCTTTGAATGGAAATTCCTCATCCCTATTTTTCTAATTTATTAAAGAGAGTTGATACTAGCAGTTTTATTATTGTTATTTGCAGTTCAAAAAATTGTAAAAAAAAGTCACTATATTCACACTTATCTCATTCTATTCAGTCCAAAAAGTAGAATCCCCTTTCACAAAGCTTGGATGGGTACTTGGCGGAACGGTTGGGGTAGAACTAGTTAAGGTCTCATCCATGAGTGATGACGGGGAGGCATTCACATTCATGGGAGGAAATCATCAGCACTGTCGTTTGGATCTGCAGGCACTTCTTTATCGCCGGTGAGTGTAGTTGAAGGACAACACTTGTGCATTCTCTCAATCCCCTTTGCCTCCTCTTCCTTCACGGTTTGACTCCTGAGTTGCAGTAGCTTCCGAGATAGGAAGCGGTGGGACATGAGGCAAGAAGGTAGAGTTCGGGATTGAAACCCACATTGGGTTTAGGGTTCATTGAAAAAGAGGGAGCATGAACTGCAAGAAGGTAGGGTTCAGGATGGCTCCAGAGACGAGGCAATAGAATCGGCGAGCTCATTGTCTGCCATGACTGCATGGACAACGAGACCAGACTAGGGCTTTGGGATCATTTGAAGAAGCCAATTAAAGGGGAGAATTTCAATGGTTTTTGTTGTACGCGAGAGAGAGATGAAATGGAATTGATGGGAGAGTGGATGCAATGGAGTAGAGGGTGTGGACTACAAATATAACATTCGACTATGAATAAAATTTGAGGACTAAATAATAATGGACAACGAATAGCAAGAATAAGACTGCTAATATTAATTCTCTTTTATTAAATCATCCAAAGTAAAGTAAGGCCGGAATTTTGGTCAAACACGGAGGTTTGCCTGAAATCTAACAATAAGCATTATGCATGAACGGTTGAATTGTGCTTGGAACCTAGATCCGACTAAAACAGCAGTGAGACACGTGCGACAATCTTCAAAGCACAAGAAATTTTAGCAAAATGATTTCTCAGGAGACCTGAAATGTTCTCCCAGGAGACTTGAAATGATCTCCCGGGAGACTTGAAATGATCTCCCGGGAGACCCAAATGATCTCTCAGGAGATCGGCAACGAAACATGCACTAAAATAAGATAACATTTGCGGCCTTCCGAAATGACGCCACATGTTGAGACATCAAGCATCACGTTGCTGTTTCACTCAGACTTACATTTGAAAATGGAGCCATGTTCCAAAAATTTCTCCATAATAAGAGTGGTCAGAAGAGCAATGCTTGACTTCAAGTTTTCAGGTCCTTCTTGTAATCAAAGAATATAAGAGAGAAAACATTCAATCAAACCTTCTTTTTTAATCAAAGAAAAGTAATTGAGATCAAAGATATCATTTTTCTTCAATCAACACCACACGCATACAAAAAATCAAAAAATATAGAAAATTCATTTCCAAATATTAATAGTCACTATCAAATCGTCTTTCATAATCATCTTCCTCACATGCAAAGAACACAATAAATTAAGAATGGAAGTAATTGAAAAAGCTTCAATGATACATGAATTCAAGAGCTCTCCCTCACTTGCAATAAATGTTGCAAATGAAGAATTTGATGACACAATGCATGCATCTTGTGAAACAATAATATTTGTCTTTGTATTTGAACTTGCACCCTTCTCTCTTTTGTTAAATTTCACTAAGGCCCCGCACTTATTAAAACTACAACTTTGAGATGCTAATTCAATTGTCCATATATCATCTAGTCACCATTCACTTCAAATTTATCAATCATTCAATTCCAAAAGGTAGTTTCCCCCCTCCGTCGAACAAACAATTCATCTTTCCATGTGTATATCACTGTATATTCTTCGTCAAAATTGTTTTTATAGTCTCAAACATCGTTATTATTTGTTTGCCTCCAACCTTTGGTACTACATTATTGTTAAGTAATATATGACACTTTGACAAGTGCTAAAATGCGACATTGAATAATTTCTAACATGTTTTTTCTAGTCCAATCATAAGCCTCAGTATTGGATGCTTTTAAATTTTCATTTCACTATTAAAATCTACACGTCTAGTGATGCAGTCTTTCGTAGCAAAAAAATCAGTTGTATATCTTTATGTATTTGTTTGAAATTATTGTATGTCTTCAATAAAAACAAGCTATGCATTGACTATTAATTCTCCGAGTGCTTGTATAAATAATTGGGTATTGTCCATGCATAATTGTTCACAATGTTCAAACCTTGCATAAGTAGACCAATAAATCATTCCAAGATTTTCTAGTCTTTCAAAAACATTGCATATGCTATAAAACACATCATTTTTGACATCAATACCAACCGTGCATAATGAAACTGTTACATATTGAATCATCGCAAGCCCACGATGGGGCAACAACACTTTCCAACGACACACACACATGGAACCAGCGAACGAAGCGGAGATCAATCTCCGGGGGGGGGGGGGGGGGGGGGGGGATAACAATGATCCTCACAAATCAAGTGAACAATCATGATCTTCACACAGACCAAGCTGACTGATGGAGACAATACATGCAACCCATTTTTCCTTTTTTTTACCAATTGCATATCTCATTATTACCCATTTGTTTAAGCCTAGATGGGGGCTGCTACAGTTTTTAATTCTATTTAATCCCATTTTTTCTAAGCTTATATGGGGGGCATGCAACCTATATATATTCTAGGTATAACTCTTGCTCGGGTATGGAGAAAAAAAAAGTTAACAAGATTCTCTCTTATTCCTTCTTTCGCCCACCTCCTCCTTCCAACACTTACTTGCAGATCGTCACCCAGCTTGTGGAAGCTCACCGCATCACCCACCGGCCTCGAACAATCTCTACTACCTCAACTGGTTCCAGAAGAGAAACGAGGATCCATAGAGAAATTTCACCTTCCATCGACCCATTACACGTTCCCAATCCGGTACACATAACAACTTGGTACTAGAGGGAGGTTCAACCCACCCTTCTACGGGACCAATCATTCTTCCTCGACCCAACAAGTCAACCTTGGGTGAACCCAGTGGCGGAACTAAGATTTTGAAGTCGCACGGGCACAATCTAAGTATTGTCAATTCGGGGGGTTCGGGGGGCAGCGCACCCTGAGCGGGGGTTCGGGGGCAGCGTCCCGAAATTTTTTTTTGCAGAGATATTTTGTAATGAAAATATTGAACACAATATTACAATCAAAAAATGAACATAAAATTACAAAAAAATTGGTTTTCCTGTTAGACTTAGACAGATTGA
The DNA here is from genome assembly GCA_039583875.1 of Platanthera guangdongensis. Taxonomy (NCBI): domain Eukaryota; kingdom Viridiplantae; phylum Streptophyta; class Magnoliopsida; order Asparagales; family Orchidaceae; genus Platanthera; species Platanthera guangdongensis. The sequence continues at coordinate 286,288,823 of CM077153.1, forward strand.
AAGCACATAACTCGCTCTCACATCTCGACCATCCAGAATCATTGAGGAGCATCCGTTTGGTTACTTATAGGGATACCACTACCAGATATTGTGTCTTGGGACTCTTGGCACGTTCATATGTCATCTTAGATGGATAATTTTTAGGTATAAGTATTTTATGAGAATAATATGCTGACGTGTGTTTCCTATCAAATGGGGACGGTAGATTTCTTCACTAAAATTTCAAACCCAAGACTATTCCTTTCATGAGTTTGAGGTGGTATCAAATTGGCTTATTGTACAAGTGTAAATACCCACAATTGGGGATGAATAAACTATTTGGTTCATTCTTTCTCTCTTCTTCTAGAGTCTTGTACATTCCTGCGATGGCCTTAAATCTTGACCCTTCAAATTAAACATGATATTTTTTCTTTTACATGCACTACTAGAAAACAGACTTTTAGCCGCGGCAGATTGCCGTGGCTAAAAGTACAAAACCGTGGTTAAAGCTTTTTAGCCACGGTCTACCCACGGCAAATGAGCGTGGGCAATGCAAGCGTGACTAATAGTATTAGACACGCTGAATCCGTGGCAAATAAGTTTTAGCCACGAATTTTAGCCACGAATTAAGATCGTGGCTAAAGGGTCTATTTTCAGCAATTATTAGGCACGATTCAATTGTCGTGGCTAAAAGCTTCTTTTTTGCCACGGTTCAATTGACGTGGCTAAAAGCTCCTTCTTTCCTCACATAAAAAAAATTCCGCCGGCGCCGCCGGCCGCCCGCCTCCCGCCCGCCACCCGCCCGCCTGCAAGCCCGCCCGCGAGCCCAGCTTAATTCAAACATGCATTACGGAATGAGCAATATAAACCCGAAATAGAAATTTTAACTGGCGGTGTGTGACTAAAAAATACTCATTTTTGCCACGGATTAGACTTTTGTGGCTAATACTAATAGTATTAGCCACGAAATAGGCAAACCGTGGCAAAAACTTTTTTATTTGCCACGAATTAGTCATCCGTGGCTAATAGTAACTTATTAGCCACGGAATAGAAACTGTGGCTAATACTTCATTATTAGCCACGGTTTTCCCCCGTGGCAAAAAAAACCGTGGCTAAAGGTCTGTTTTCTAGTAGTGATGCTTCTTTCTTTAGAGTGATAATTAATTTAGAATGTTACACGCTGAGACTTTATGGGTAGAAAAAACTTTCTAAAATTTGAAAATTATGTTAAAACTCATAAGGGACTTGACTTCAAGCGGAACAATGTTTCATTGAATGTGAAATCATTTTTTTTTGCATATCTAAAACGTAATAAAAAAATATTGTAAATAACATTTAGTGTACAATTACTGCAGTAGATCATAAAAACAACTCATAATACAATCTAGTGGACAAAATAAAGAAGGTGATCAATTAAACTTCAAATAAGACATCAAAAGCAATTAGACGTGGAAAATTTAAAACTATTTCACATACCTTTTGGCGGCTCCAAGTAGGTTATTGACTTCGGAGGTGAATTCTCAATAACTAATGTAAGAATTAATTCATTATTTTACCCATCATAATATAAGGAACAAGAAGAAGAAGAAGCCTAATTTAGCGACTGGATGGGGACAGGATCGGGAGCCTGCTAGGTTTAGCGACGGTATCGGGACGGGATCGGGAGCCTGCTAGGTTTAGCGACGGGATCGGGAGCCGGAGCAGGTAGCGGCGACGGGATCGGGAGCCGGGAGCGGCGACGGGATCGGGAGCAGGAGGATATGAACCTAATTTAGCGAAAAACCGGTCGGGCACGTGCCCTACCGTGCCCAGAGCTAGTTCCGCCCATAGGTGAACCCAACCTCAATACCTAAATCGGGGAACTCATGGCGCGAATTAACGCCCGCATGGGGAAACAAGAAGCCATTTTAGCGAAACTTCTGGCCCACACCGCGGAGAGACACGAAAATCACTCATCATGTTCACCGCACCATGTGACACCCTCTGAATTATCACATGATCTTGTTAGCCCACATCAGGAGGGCAGCTCAACCTTCTGCCCTGTTGGTGACATGGTACGTTATACCTTGATCAATCTCCACTACCCCAACGGGTTCCAAAAAGAGAAATGAGAATCCGCATTGGAATTTCACCCTCCACCAACCCATTACATATTCCCAGACTGATACATGTAACCAAAACTCATTCATTTGATGTCTTTAAGTTTGTTTCATCAAGACATATAATTGATTTGTACCCACCAATGAAACATAATTTTAAAGCATCCCAACATATATACAATCTCTTCAAAATACACGTTGGGAAACCTGAGACGTGTTTACACTTAACTTTTGCCATTGTGTCAAGATTATTTTGAAGAATTTCTTCACAATAGTCTCATAGCCTAGCACGATGCTCTAACTCTATTTCATGAATTATCTTGTTAAAGTGCTTTTTCATTCTATACATTTTTCAAATTGGGAGGGTTGTTCTATTTTTCATTTGCATTATTTCTGACATTACTTGAAATGTTATACTATTCTTAGATATGAATGAAGTGTACCTAATTCAACCACATTCACAAGTGATTTGTATTTTATCACTACATTGTTTTTAAAATTTTAAATTCAAAATTTAAGTTGTTTGCATCACCCTGATAAATTCCATAATGTGATATTTGCTTTTCTTTGAATTAGTTGCCAACCAATTTTTATTCTTGTAGTGCTTTATTCATTTGTCTCCATCAATCCAACTCATTCTATGACATCATCAACATTTTTCATCAAACTGTAGATCATCATAGTTAAAACCACTATCTTCAAGGTCATCACTGGAAGTAGTGAAATCATTTCCATCTATGTCCTTTTTGCTGCTGCTCGTTGATTCATTGTCATTTTCAAGTTCAATTATTGTCATATTTAGAGTGTGGTGGACAACGTTATTTTCTTCAAACATATCACTGCCAAATTGAGCTTTTTAATGGTGCCGACATAAACACCAAGATTCCTTTTGGCAATGATATACCCAGGGGCGGATCCAGAGGTGGCCCGAGGGACACTGACCCCCTCAATATTTTTCAAAATGTTCAGTGTATTTGGATTGCTCTCGTCGAGATAATGAATTTTGACTAGAAACAGCTCCAATATAATGGAAACGTTTTAAAAAAATTGACGGAAGTTGATGACTGACCCCACATGTTAAAATTTTTAAAACCCAGTAACGCATTAAAAAAAATATTGTGCACCCACATTATCAATTTGTGAACCCCCATTACTAATTTTCTGGATCCGTCACTGGATATATCTTATCAAAGTTTGTCATCATTAGAAATCAAGATAAAATTAATGGGATCCCTGAAAAAACAACAAAGGGTCCGTTTAAAGGTCCTGTTCTTGCTGGCGTAATCGCTTGACCGGTGAAAATAAGTCCCCCCAAACGGAGCCAAAATATAACTCAACCCTTATCACCAACTTGTATAGCTTTATCGTGTAAATCCCATAACAGTATCCCAATGTAATCACAATAGCCAACGCAACTAAATTCATTAAAGCTCCATTCGTTTGCATGGAATTGAGTTCATGGATTTCGAATTGAAGGTTGAATTCCAATTTTATCGTTCTTTACGTGCTTGACATTTAAATTGGAATTTTAATGAATTCCGTGAAATTCATTCTAAACCAAAGATAATTATTTCCAATCTATATAAAAATTTGACAATTCCGGCCGAGACACATTTTGGCCCAAGCGTCCGTCTTGTCGTCCGAGTTCCCATTTTTTGCCAACTCACCCATTTTTCGCACGGGGGCGCGTTTTTCGCCTTGGCGTGCGTTTTTTTCGCCCGGACGCGTGTTTTTTGCCCGGCTCGCATTTTTCACCCAACGCAAGTATTTTCACCCCGGGCGCAATTATTTTCACCCGGGGAGCCCGTTTTTCGCCCGGGTGGGCCTATTTCGGTCGGCCGTCTGTTTTTCGCCCTAGCACACGTTTTTCACTCAAGCGCTTTTTTTGCCTGGATGCCCGTTTTTCGCCCGGGCGCCCGTTTTTTGCCCGGGTGCGCATTTTTCGCCGGAGCGCTTATTTTTTTGGCCGAGCGCTTGTTTTTCGCTCGGGCGCGCGTTTTTCGCCTGCACACGCATTTTTCGCCCCGTGCGCGCAATTTTCGCCCGGTCGCATATTTTTTCGCCTGGACGCACATTTTTTCGCTTCGGCGCACATTTTCTTTCCCTAGCGCCCGTTTTGTCGCTCGGATACACGCTTTTTAACCTGGGCACACATTTTGTCGCCCGACCGCATTTTTTGCACCCGAGCACTTATTTTTTTTCTTGGCACGCTTTTATACCCGGACAGGCTTTTTTCCCAGGACACACATTTGTATATAATATATGTGAAAAAATATTAGTTTTTTCTTAATAATTTTCAATTATTAGATTGAATTTTATTTAACAAACGAACAAAAGAATTAATCAATTCCACAATATTCACCAATATTGTTTATTAAGCGAACACTGAAATTAAAATTAGTCATCAATATTCAATTCCACAATATTCACCAATATTTAGTTCCAATATCAAATTCCAATTCTCTCCTAACGAACAGGCCCTATGAGACCGTTCGTTTGCACGGAATTGAGCTCCTGAAATTGGAATTGAATGTCGAATTCCAATTTCGTCGTTCGTTTGCACGTTTGATGCTAGAATTTGAATTTAAATGAATTTGTGGAATTCATTTTGAACTAAAGACAAATCGTTCCAATCTATTTAAGAATTGGACGATTCCGGTCGAGACACATTTTAAAGCTAAGCGCACGATTTTCGCTCGAGAGCGCGTATTGTAACACAGACACACATATTTCGGTCGTGAGCGCGTTTTTCGTTGAGGCGTCCAGTTTTCGCCAGGGCGGCGTATTTCGTCCTGGAGCGCATTTTTTCACATGGCAATGATATACCCAGGGGCAGATCCAGAGGTGGCCCGAGGGACACTGACTCTCTCATTATTTTTCAAAATGTTCAGTGTATTTGGATTGCTCTCGTCGAGATAATGAATTTTGACTAGAAACAGCTCCAATAAAATGGAAACGTTTTAAAAAAAAATTGACGGAAGTTGATGACGGACCCCACATGTTAAAATTTTTAAAACCAAGTAACGCATTAAAAAAAATATTGTACACCCTCATTATCAATTTGTGAACCCTCATTACTAATTTTCTGGATCCGCCACTGGATATATCTTATCAAAGTTTGTCATCATTAGAAATCAAGATAAAATTAATGGGATCCCCAGGTCTGATAAAACAACAAAGGGTCTGTTTAAAGGTCCGGTTCTTGCGGGCGTAATCGCTTGACCGGTGAAAATAAGTATCCCCAAACGGAACCAAAATATCACTCAACCCTTATCACCAACTTGTATAGCTTTATCGTGTAAATCCCATAACAGTATCCCAATGTAATCACAATAGCCAACATAACTAAATTCATTAAGGGTCCGTTCGTTTGCACGGAATTGAGTTCATGGAATTGAAATTGAAGGTCGAATTCCAATTTTATCGTTCATTTACGTGCTTGACATTGAAATTGGAATTTTAATGAATTCCGTAGAATTCATTTTGAACTAAATACAATTCTTTCCAATCTATATAAAAATTTGACAATTTCCGGCCGAGACATGTTTTTGCCCAAGTGTCCGTCTTGTCGCCCGAGTTCCCATTTTTTGCCAACTCGCACGTTTTTCGCACGGGGGCGCGTTTTTCGCGCGGGAGTGCGTTTTTTTGCCTGGGAGTGCGTTTTTCGCCCGACTCGCATTTTTCGCCCGGCGCAAGTATATTTTGGTCGGTGGTCTGTTTTTCGCCCTGCGCACGTTTTTCGCTCAAGTGAGCATTTTTTCGCCTGGATGCCCGTTTTTCGCCCGGCGCCCGTTTTTAGCCCGGGTGCGCGTTTTTTGCCCAAGCGCTTATTTTTTTGCCCGGGCGCTTGTTCTTCGCACGGGCGCGCGTTTTTACCCGGACGCGCGTTTTTTTGCCCCGTGCACGCATTTTTTCGCCCGGTCGCACATTTTTTCGCCAGGACGCGCATTTTTTCGCTTCGACGCACATTTTCTCGCCCGAGCGCCCGTTTTGTCGCTCGGACACACGTTTTTTAACCTGGGTGCACGTTTTGTCTCCCGAGCGCATTTTTTTGCGCCCGAGCACTTATTTGTTGTCGGCACGCTTTTATACTCGGACGCGCTTTTTTGCCAGGACACACATTTTTTATAATATATGTGAAAAAATATTAGTTTTTTCTTAATATATTTCAATTATTAGATTGAATTTTATTTAACAAACGAACAAAAGAATTGATCAATTCTACAATATTCATCAATATTGTTTATTAGGTGAACGCTGGAATTAAAATTAGTTATCAATATTCAATTCCACAATATTCACCAATATTTAGTTCCAATATCAAATTCCAATTCTCTCTGTATAACTCGTAATTCGTCGAGATCAGAAGTACCCAGCAGACGGCTATCCACAGACCATTCAACGAGCTTTTGCGAGCCTGGGCGAGCAGAGGCGAGCTGTGGCGGGCTTGGACGAGCAGAGGCGAGCTGTGGCGAGCTTGGGCGAGCAGAGACGAGCTTGGGCGAGTAACTCGCGAGTATGAGCGAGTATCCCTTGGAACTCGCTAACAGAAGCTGGATACTCGCCTATACCCCCCTAGGATTTTTCTATAAATAGCCCCTCAGGGGTACTGGAAATGACACTTTTGGAAGAGGTCGAGGTCCCCCCAAGTGGATACTCGCCCAGTCAATGCCTGCCTAGTACCTCGCCCAGCCTTTTGGTTGCGGAGGGGAAGCTTCTTTTAAGCTTCCAGGTACGTGGTGGGACCTCCCTGCTGGAGCATTTGGGATGTGCTTATAGATAGTTTCCTATCTCTCGTGCTAGCCACTTGATCTGTAACGTCGGACCGTAGAATCAGTAACCTTAGACTGTCTTGATCCTATTTCTGAGGTAAGGAATTTTCCTGGCTTCAACACTTGGTGCGGTAAGCGTGGATAGTAGCCGAGGATGAAATTTTTGCACGAAGACTTCATAACTTAAGATGACGAGCTGGAGACCAAAGGCATGAACTCGCGAGCATTCAGCAAGGTGGGTGAGTTCTCAGCAAAGTGGGCGAGTATCCTGGTTACTCGCCCATAGGCGACTTCACGATGACGACTTTCAAGGTCGATGGTTTCATGGGTCGAGCTTGCCTATTACTCGCTCATAAGCGAGTTCCAGATCGCGACTTCCTTAGGCGATTTCCAAATGACCACTTCAGTTAGCAAGTATATGCGAACGAGTTCATGCAAGCGAGTTGAAGGGGCGAGTATATTTGTTACTCGCCCATAGGCGAGTTCGCAGGTGGCTAACTCGCCCAAGGTCGTTGATTCATCTCCTTTTTCAATAGTGGTGTTTTTCATACATGTTCATACTTACGGGTGCTTTGGTAAAACCCGTGAGTACTTTTTGTATGACTAACAAATATGGTGAATCACGACGTGTTCACCGCCAGGGAAAAACATACGAGATGCTCTGTGAGCTCCTACTTACGATGATCTCCTCCGACAACCTACATTCCCTGAGACGGATTACTAATGCATCTTCAAGCTAGTGTTTTAAGAGCTCCTACTCATGATGCTCTTCATGCATACTGGGTGCTTTCTTCAATTCCGCGAGTTCCATACTCGCGAGGTCATCTCTTCAACAGTTATGGTGCTCTTCATACTCGCGAGATCACTACTTCAGCAACTATGGTGTTCGAATTCTGCGAGTTTATACGCGTGAGGCTATCACTTCAGCAATCAGGACGCAATGCTATACATTTCATCTCCTCAAATATCTGGAGCGGGGATGACTTGAAAAGGTTCTACCCCTAGCGGTAACATATATTGCTTACCTGTAACATTGTTTCTAAGTAGTTTATACATTTCCTCGCCCCCGGAGTCACGGGTTAATGCGAGTTGTCTTCTTTATGTTGATTCATCTCAAGTTAGCTAGGAGCAGTGAAGTTCAGTTCCATGATCGATTTAGGAAATCAGCGCTCGACCTGTTTCTCCTATTTAGCCCAGGGCAGACGATGGGATAATGCCTCAGGGTTTAAGCATCCTTGTAAGACCGAGCCCCTACATTGATGGCCGAGATCAGCTCCCCCCTTGCATGTCGGTCTAGCTACCCCTGATTGCATCTCTCCTCTGACTGGAGGAACTATCAGGAATAGGTCTGGACGCTAACCTCCTAAACTCGATAAGGGATCTACCTCACAAAGTGATGCCTTGTATAAAAACGTCATCGGTCTTTGAGAAGACTAAAAGACCCGCTCGTAGCGAATGTTTGTCCTGTAAGCAAGACGCGTCTCTGTTGTTACCAAAGCAGGATAACCTGCCGAGCTCTGAGAAGTACAAGTTTGCAGAAGGATGGTGGGATCGAGTGCGTGTCCTGTGGGACCCCCCGAGGGCTATTTCCCTTCGCTTGTATGCTGACCTTTGTAGCCAAGTGGTAAAGCTGAAAACAATCTCCATGGTTGGGTTGGGAAACGAGCCTTTGACCTGTTTCTCCTAGATAGCCCAGGGCGAACGATGGGACGATGCCTCAGGATGTAAGTGTCCTTGTAAGACCGAGCTCCTACATTGACGGCCGAGATCAGCTCTCCCCTTGCATGTCGGCCTAGCTACCCTCGATTGCATCTCTCCTCCGACTGGAGGAACTACCATGAACAGGTCCGGATGCTAACCTCCCAACTCGACGAAGGAAAGATCATCGTTCTCTTTAGAATTTCTTCGTCCTCAAATATATTGATTCATTTGACTCATTGACAATCTCTTAAGCGGCAGGGCAAATTACTTCAGCACTGATTCAAGTCCTTGAGTGGCAGTGTCATCGTAAGTCCAAGTCCCTGCACGAGCTCCTCTCCTGTACATTGGCCAACGACCTTCTCGAGTGAGACCGAGTTCCTCATTGGAGTGATGTCGTAGTCCGTGAAATCTGTGCGAGCTCCTCTCCTGCAGACCGACTACTTGCCTCCCCGAGTCGACTTACACCACTCTAGTTGAGCAAGGCTCCTGAGAGCTGTCGACTTCAACAATGTTTAAAGTCCTCGAGTGGCAGTGTCATCATAAGTCCAAGTCCCTGCACGAGTTCCTCTCCTACACATTGGCCAACGACCTGCTCGAGTGAGACCAAGTTCCTCGTTAGAGTGATGTCGTAGTCCGTGAACTCTGTACGAGCTTCTCTCCTACAGACCGACTACTTGCCTCTCCAAGTCGACTGATTCCCACCCCCAGTTGAGCTTGGCTCCTGCTGGGTGTCAACTGATTCCCACCACTAGTTGAGCTCGGCTCCTGCAAGGTGTCGAACTCTTCTCTCCACATCAAGTTGAGCTCGGCTCCTACGAGGTGTCGACCTCTTTTCTCCACCTTCAGTTGAACTCGACTCCTGCTAGGTGTCGACCTTTTTCTCCACCTCCAGTTGATCTCGGCTCCTGTGAGGTGTCGACTCTCCACCTTCAGTTGAGCTCGGCTCCTGTGAGGCGTCGACCTCTTCTCTCCACCTCAAGTTGAGCTCAGCTCCTGCGAGGTGTCGACCTATTTTCTCCACCTTCAGTTGAGCTCGGCTCCTGCTAGGTGTCGACCTTTTTCTCCACCTCCAGTTGAGCTCGACTCCCGTGAGGTCTCGACTCTCCACCTTCAGTTGAGCTCGGCTTCTGCGAGGCGTCGACCTCTTCTCTCCACCTCAAGTTGAGCTCGGCTCCTGCGAGGTGTCGACCTCTTTTCTCCACCTTCAATTGAGCTCGGCTCCTGCTAGGTGTCGACCTTTTTCTCCACCTCCAGTTGAGCTCGGCTCCTGTGAGGTGTCGACTCTCCACCTCCAGTTGAGCTCGGCTCCTGCGTGGTGTCGACCTCTTCTCTCCACCTCAAGTTGAGCTCGGCTCCTGCGAGGTGTCGACCTCTTTTCTCCACCATCAGTTGAGCTCGACTCCTGCTAGGTGTCGACCTTTTTCTCCACCTCTAGTTGAGCTCGGATCCTGTGAGGTGTCGACTCTTCACCTCTAGTTGAGCTCGGCTCCTGCGAGGTGTCGACATCTTTTCTCCACCTTCAGTTGAGCTCGGCTCCTTGTCGGTGTCGACCTTTTTCTCCACCTCCAGTTGAGCTCGGTTCCTGTGAGGTGTCGACTCTCTACCTCTAGTTGAGCTCGGATCCTGTGAGGTGTCGACCTCCTTCTCCACCTGTAGTTGAGCTCGGCTCCTGCTAGATGTCGACCTTTTTCTCCACCTCCAATTGAGCTCGACTCCTGTGAGGTGTCGACTCTCCACCTCCAGTTGAGCTCGGCTCCTGCGAGGTGTCGACCTCTTCTCTCCACCTCAAGTTGAGCTCGACTCCTATGAGGTGTCGACCTATTTTCTCCACCTTTAGTTGAGTTCAGCTCCTGCTAGGTGTCGACCTTTTTCTCCACCTCCAGTTGAGCTCGTCTCCTGGGAGGTGTCGACTCTCCACCTCCAGTTGAACTCGGCTCCTGCGAGGTGTCGATCTCTTTTATCCACCTTCAGTTGAGCTCGGCTCCTGCTAGATGTCGACCTTTTTCTCCACCTCCAGTTGAGCTCAGCTCCTGTGAGGTGTCGACTCTCCACCTCCAGTTGAGCTCGGCTCCTGCTTGGTGTCGACCTCTTCTCTCTACCTCTAGTTGAGCTCGGCTCCTGCTAGGTGTCGATTATACTCTCCACCTCCAGTTGAGCTTCCTCCTGCTAGATATCGACTATACTCTCTACTTCTAGTTGAGCTCGGTTCCTGCGAGGTGTCGACCTCTTCTCCACCTTCAGTTGAGCTCGGCTCCTGCTAGGTGTCGACCTTTTTCTCCACCTCCGATTGAGCTCGGCTCCTGCTTGATGTCGACCATATTCTGTACCTCAGGTTGAGCATTCTCCTGCGAGGTGTCGACCTCTTCTACAATTCAGTTGAACTTGGTTCCTATGAGGTATCAACCTTCTCTCCCCTTTCAGTTGAGCTCCACTCCTAGGAAGGACCTCGTGAAGTGCATCGTCTAGCGTCATCTCTCCGAACAACGGGTTCAACATTGTTTTTTCCAAGCTCGTGCCGAGCTCGAAAAAAGCGGGGATTGTGTATAACCCGTAATTCGTCGAGATCAGAAGTACCCCAGTAGACGACTATCCGTAGACCATTCAGTGAGTTGTGGCGAGCTGGGGCGAGCTGTGGCGAGCTTGGGCGAGCAGAGGCGAGCTGTGGCGAGCTTGGGCGAGCAGAGGCGAGCTGTGGCGAGCTTGGGCGAGCAGAGGCGAGCTTGGGCGAGCAGAGACGAGCTTGGGCGAGCAGAGACGAGCTTGGGCGAGCAGAGACGAGCTTGGGCAAGCAGAGGCGAGCTGTGACGAGCTTGGGCGAGCAGAGACGAGCTGTGGCGAGTCGGGTGAGCAGAGACGAGCTGTGGCGAAATTGGGAGAGCAGAGGCGAGCTGTGGCGAGATTGGGAGAGCAGAGGAGAGCTTGGGCGAGTAAATCGCGAGTATGGGTGAGTATCCCTTGGAACTCGCTGGCAGAAGCTGGATACACGCCTATACCCCCCAGGATTTCTCTATAAATAGCCCCCCCCCCCCCCCCCCCCCCCCAGGGGTACTGGAAATGAAGCTTTTGGAAGAGGTGGAGGTCCCCCCAAATGGATACTCGCCCAGTCCATGTCTGCCTAGTACCTCGCCCAGCCTTTTGGTTGCGGAGGGGAAGCTTCTTCTAAGCTTCCGGGTACGTGGTGGGACCTCCCTGCTAGAGCATTTGGGGTGTGCTTATAGATAGTTTACTATCTCTCGTGCTAGCCACTTGATCTGTGACGTCAGATCGTAGAATCAGTAACCTTAGGATGCCTTGATCATATTTCTGAGGTCGGGAATTTTCCTGGCTTCAACACCCTCCAAACAAACGGGCCCTAAGGGACCGTTCGTTTGCACGGAATTGAGCTCCTAAAATTGGAATTGAATGTCGAATTCCAATTTCGTCGTTCGTTTGCACGTTTGATGTTAGAATTTGGATTTAAATGAATTTTGTGGAATTCATTTTGAACTAATGACAAATCGTTCCACTCTATATAAGAATTGGACGATTCCGATCGAGACACATTTTAAAGCTAAGCGCCCGATTTTCGCTCGGGAGCGCGTATTGTCACATAGACGCGCATATTTCGGCCATGAGCGCGTTTTTCGCTGAGGCGCACAGTTTTCGTCAGGGCGGCATATTTCGTCCTGGAGCGCATTTTTTCACCCGGACGCGATTTTCTCGCCTCGATGTGATTTTTTTGCCCAAGAGCGATTTTTCGCCCGGACGGGATTTTTCTCGCTCGACCGCGATTTTTTTTGTCTGACCGCGCTTTTTTCGCCGAAGCGCGAATTTTTCGCCAAGGCGCGCATTTTTCATCGGGGCAGTGTATTTCGCAATGGCCCGCGTTTTCTCGCAGCATGATTTTTTTCACCCGACCACGCTATTTTCGCCCCGACGTGATTTTTTCGCCCGGGAGCGATGTTTTTCGCCCCGCCATAATTTTTTCATCCGGGTACAATTTTTTCGCTGGCCGGATTTTTTTTGCCCGGCCGCGCTTTTTCACCCGGGCGCGTTTTTTCGAACGGGCGCAAATTTTTTGCCCTGCCTCGAATTTTTTCGCCCGACGGCGCTTTTTTCATCTGGCCGCGATTTTTTCGCCTGGCCACGCTTTTTTCGTTCGGACAAAATTTTTTCGCAAAGGCGCGAATTTTTCTCCCGGCCGCGCTTTTTTTGCCCGGGCGCGTTTTTTCGCCCGTGCGCGATTTTTTCGTCCGTACGCGATTTTTTGTCCGGGCCGCGAAATTTTTTGCCTGACCGCATTTTTTGCGTCCGGACATGATTTTCCGCCCGGGCGCAATTTTTCACTCGGTCGCATTTTTTTGCCGCCGCGAGATTTTTTCGCCCGGGCGCGATTTTTCCCCCCGGGCGAAAAAATCACGCCTAGGCGAAATAATGCAACCGGGCGAAAAAATCGCGGCCACGTGAAAAAATCGCGTCCGTAAGGAAATATCACGGCCGAGCGAAAAAAATCTCGCCTGGGCAAAAAAATCGCTCCTGATCGAAAAAGCCGTGACCATAACACACAGTTGTTTATATTAGTTTCTTAATAATATTTTTCAATTCTTATATTAAATTTTATTTAACAAAAAAACAAAAGATCGATGAATTACAAAATATTCAACAATATTCTTTATTAGACGAACATTAGAATTAGAATTAGTCATCAATATTTATTTTCACAATATTCACCAATATTCATTGTCAATATCGAATTCCAATTGCATGCAACCGAACGAATCCTAATAAGTCATTCTAGTAGAACCAATAAATGACATTGAATAATGCTCTCAGACGAAGCTTCAAATACACAATGCATTAAAATGTGCATTCTCTTGCATCATGGCCTCTCAAATTTCACAACATTTTATTACCATGCCCAAAAATTGAAATATATTTCTAAAATTGTTTACACATCAAACCCAATCAACAAAACAAAATCAATAACACTATCATTCAAATACATATCCAAAAATATGAACAATGTTAATTTTGCTGTGTATCTATTGGGATTGAATTTTTGGTTGCTCACTCAACATACAACATGCATTTGACATTTTTAGCAAAAATGGGCATCAAAGAAAATTATTGAAGCCCACCAAAATATTTTAAGCTCCAGGGAGAGTTATACCTATGTACAGGAAGGATGCTTGGGAGAGACGGGCCTGGAGAAGGGATGAAAATTTGCTTGGTAGAGTTCACCTGGAGATTGCCGCGGAGAGATTGGCGTCACGGAGAAAGAGTTCAAGTAGGAGTTAGGTCACCAAATGCCTCTTGGTGAATCCTTAGCTATACTATTTATTGTTTTAAGATGATTGTTAAGGGTAACCCGTCTTTAAAAATCTGCACCGCAAAGTTTTAAACAACATTTCCTCTTTCTATGTTTAACCACAATCTAAAACTTAAAACCCCAAAAATACTCGTGCTCTTTCATCCCTGGGGAAGTGGGTGGCGGAGAACACGTGGCTCTGGTTCGGAACCTTCGGAGGATGATGTCGTTGCTTACGATCGGGAGACGTTCAAGCTCCGCGGTGAGAACTTGCGGCTTAACTTGCGGCTGAACATGTAACGGCCTCCCCAGCCCACGGCTCGAAAGGACGACCGCTGACACCCCCAAAATTTAGTTCGAAAGGGTTCAACCTCAACAGGTCTATAGACCATGCACCACAACCCCTCTCCAGGCCCGCAGACGGGTTGTTGGAGGCCGCGGGCTCACTTTGATGAGGGAAAGTCAAGCTAAGCGTTCCTATGAGGACTTTCCAGAAGGTCACCCATCTTAGGAGTACTGCAGTCCGAACACGCTTAACTATGAAGTACTTTCACATCTCATCACCAATTGACTGATGAGATGCAAAAGTACTTCATAGTTAAGCATGCTCGGGCTGGAGTAGTTTTGGGATGAGTGGCCTCCTGGGAAGTCATCGTAGAGGCGCTTAACTTGACTTTCCCTAATCAAAGGGAGGCTGCGGTCCAACAACCCACATGCGGGTCTGGAGAGAGGTTGAAGTGCATGGTATGGAGATCTGTTGAGGCTGAACCCTTTCGAGTTAGATGTGTGTGTGTGTGTGGTGGGGGGGGGGGGGTGCCAGTGATCGTCCTTTCGAACCGTATGCTGGGGAGACCGTTACACAACTTCCCCAACCTATTCATGAGCAAAAGCAACAAGGAAGAACTTTCCTGCTCTTTTCTTCTTCATCCTCCACTGCAGGAATGATTGAAGGAAATTTTGACCAACATAGAAACCTCATATGGAAGGATCCACGATTCTTCTTTTAGCATATCGTTCAATCTAGATATTTACTTAGAAACTGAAGTAGTTCTCGCAGTGTTTATTTCATCTGTCTGGATTCATTTTAGTATTGTCCTCTCCTTTCTCTAGCTTCCACTCTCTCTTTTTTCTTGCTTCTTGAGAATGCCTTTGTGAAGATCTCCCATGGGAAATGGTATGGTCTCGTCGGTCCCAGCGGGATGGGGACGTCCATTTTGCTCAAGCTTTTGGCGGGGAGATAAAATTTGGTGACAAAAAAGATTGATGGACATGTTAATAATGTGGTTCAACAAGTTAAATATTGGGTTGGAGGAAACATTTTTAAAATTTATGGGTTACAGTTAACATTGAGATTAACATTGAGATGCGTCAAGCGCTCCATTAACTCAACTGCAAGTGCAATGCACTCCATTAACTTAGGAGGAGGTGAAATTTTTGATATCCGCCTCCATTTTCAAATCTAGGCCTAGATTAAAGCAAAGCATGCCACGTGTAGAAATCTTATAAAATTAGGTTTTCTTTTTTAAGCACGTGCACCTATTTTCCAGAAGATCGTTTTTAATCTCCCAGGAGATCATTTTGATACAGAATTTTTTGATAATTTTTTGATCTCCCGAGCA
Organism: Platanthera guangdongensis; assembly: GCA_039583875.1. NCBI lineage: Eukaryota > Viridiplantae > Streptophyta > Magnoliopsida > Asparagales > Orchidaceae > Platanthera > Platanthera guangdongensis. The sequence goes on from CM077153.1 coordinate 286,304,280, forward strand.
GCAGGAAGATCAAAAATGATCTTCTGTGAGATATACGTGGGAAGAAAAGCAAAAAAAAAAAAAAAAAAATCAATTTTATGAGATTTTGACAAATGTCGTCCATTGCTTATACGAATTTAAAGGGATTGAATCCGCACTAACTTTTGGAATTCGCAAAAAAAAAAAAAAAATCAATTTTATCGACGAGGTCTACAACTTTCGTGTTGAACACGTTTCCTAAAAATGCATTACAAGACGACATTAGGAAAAATGATTTCGCGCCTTTTAGAAAACTCTTATACATTTTTAGGAAAAGTGTTCAACACGAAAGTTGTAGATTACAACTTTTATGTTGAACACTTTTCCTAAAAATGCATATACAAGGAGTATTTTTAAAAGACGCAAAAAATTAGAAATAAACTTAATGCGAATATCCAAAAGTATATAGTGCGGATACGAATCGCGAAGAAGAAGTTCTGCGGCAATTTCATACAGATTTATCATTTTAATCATACAGATTTATCATTCGTCTGCAGCAAGCTGCTGGTCGAACGATTCCGATGCAGTTCTTCCTGCGATGCAGAAAAATGAGCGATATGATTAGGGTTTCGCTGCGACCTCCGCCATTGAAAAAATGTGCCCCAAAGGCTCAGTTTTCGAGCGCCACAACTCAGCGGGAAGGTGGGGTTTCCATGGTGCAGGGCGCTTCCAGAGGAATCGGTCTCGAATTCGTGAGCATTTCGATCCCTAAATCTGCATTTACTTTCATTATAACATTTTTTTAAACTCGCATTTCTTAAGTTCTTTGTTCTACCGCCAAGTCTGCTTAACAATGAATTATTTATTTTAAAAATCTTCATGAACACTTCTGACTAGAATTATAGTCATTTTCCACATTACATTATAGTCATTCTCACCTTTGAACTCCCACTAGTTAATACTCAGACAATTATTTATTCTTATTATTTTCTTCATGCTTTTAAAATTTAGCTCAATATCTAGGGTTCTATGATATCACTTTATAATATTTGTAACGAGTTTCTCTCTTCCTAACTCGCATTTCTTAAATGCTTTTCTCTACTAAAAAAATTAAAGTGTTTTCTATTACAAGATTGTTTACAATGGTAAAGTTAAGTTTAACTTCTCTTTCTATCTTCTATTCTAGACCTATCGTGAATCCTCACATATACCATTTTATTGGAAGATATATGCTCATTTACATGACCACTAATCATATCTTTTACCAAAATTGACCACAATAGCCATCTTGTTGACTTCCATAATCAGCAAGCCAAAATATGATTTGTTTACTTCATCCCTTGACCGCTCACCTTCTCAAAACTAATTCACAGTTAAAACATACCTACTCAAAAACTCTTCATCTACCACCTAAAAACGGACAGCATCCATTCCTTGGGCTACTCCTTATGTTAGACTATATCTGAGTTTTATGTGTAACAATATGTGAAATATTTGATGTGTAAAATTGACTTGTACTTTCATCATTGTGTGTGAGTTTTTTGCAATCTTTTCTCTAGTCATGGAACTCTGAAGGTGAGTTGAGAGCTGCCCTTTGCAGCATACTTCCAAGGAAGAGAGAAATTGTCTCAGCAAAGGGCTGTTCGTGGTGATGCAGTTTAGTGGAAGGATTGAGCGACGTAGGATTGTTTGTGGAGATCTAACCTTCATGTTTCAGTCACTTTGATATCTTTTTTAATTTGTTAAGATCTTTCTCCTCATACTCAGATCAATTTTTCAATGTATATGAGTTAACATATTAATTTTGTTATGTTACTTTAAAACTCTATATTAATTATATAGTTGAAACTAAATATTTCAAATTATATCAAGATCTTCTAATAATTCTCGGTATAATTTTCTAAAGATTGAAGACTAGGGCTATGTTTGAGATTCCGGCGAGAGGACGTTCCGGCGGGGCCGAGCCGGACGCGCGATGTTTGGGAAGAAACGACGACCTCCCTTTCACGCCGGTCGGCCTGAACGAGCCGGAGGCGCTGCGTTTGGGAAGAAACGACGACCTCCGGTTCACGACGGCCAGCGGGACTGAGCAGGAGAAAATATGTTTGGGACACCGGCGCGCCTTCCGTTCAACGACGACCGGCGTGAACAGGAGAAAAGGCGTCATTTTCCCGCTGGATCTGCGAGCCCCAGTTCACCGTTGCCACCGACGATCCTCTCTCTCCTCCGGCTCGGCCCCGCCGGAACGGCCTCTCGCCGGGTTCCCAAACACAGCCTAGGTTGCCGACGTTATCCAGAGAGGTGCATGGAACTTTGATGGAGTGGACTGCTAGGAACAATGAGTCAAGGGGAAATCCATGAAGTAGCTAGGGACTATAGGAGGAAAGTATGGAGTGATCAACTTGTTCCAGAGGATTGTCAAGCGAAGGCCCCGGAGGTTGACAACGTATCAATATTTGGGAAAAATGAAGAGGAAGACAAGATGGGCGGAGGGCATGTGACGGAGGACGGGGCTGTGGGAAACGTGAATGCTATAGAACTCAATTAAAATGATGCATGCATATTTTAAGATAGCTGGAATTAAACGCTAGCAATGAATTTATATACGGCTGGCAAATCAACACAACATGCATAAAATTTTTGAGTAAATAAGCAAGATCACGTTCGTATTTTACAAGAGGTGATTTCCACTATAACTTGCACGCATTAATTTTATAGGAATAAAAGAAATTGAACAACACTAACAATCACCATACCCAAGCACATACATGATGTTCATCTAAAATTTAATACAGAAAATAAAATAACACACTAAATTAAAACTCACAAGTCATGAAAACTCCAAACTCCGATGGCAGTGGAGATGGACGTGGCTCCACGAGACGAATGCGGCGAAATTACACGGATTGGATGCAGATTCTGAAGGTTGTGGATGTGCTGGACTTAAGGCATGAAGGAACTGGATGACTGTTAGAACTGATTTGAAGGAGGAAATGCGTTGGAAAAAGAACACTTGTGGATTAAGATGACTGTAGGATGCCAGTGAAGGAGTTTGGGTTGTTCAGGAAATAGAAATAGACGAAGGAAGGAGTGTAAAAGCACCAGGCTGTCTAGAAGACCTGTAATATGTATGAATCTAGAAAATTCTGTATGAGTTTAGAGTATGCAAGTATAAAAGCTGTGTAAGACCTGCATAATCAAGTAAAATTTTCATTATCCACCTGATGATATTCCCATAATTACAGTGACAAGGAAATGGTAAGAGTGGGGATTAGGGCTAACTTCAGAGAATTTCAAGGATAGGCGGCGACTGTCACTGGATTCCGGAGAAGAAGACTCGGAAAATGCGTGTTCCTGCAAGGGCGAAGACAGGCGGGGAACTGTGATGTTGCAGATAGTTGGAAAGGAGCGACGGCGTGGAGTTCTCGTTCGATGATGAAGATGAACGGGAGGAGACGAATAGGGGAAAGGGTTATCCCGCGGGCTTGAGGTGCAGTCGACCCGTAGCAGCGACAGACGACAGTTTTATGCTTCGCGCGAAGGAGACGACGAACTGAGGAGCGAACCTGCAGTTTATCGTGGAAAAGAGACGATGAACAATGGCATTGGGACTGGCAGATCAGATAGGAAGAGGAATGGGGAACTTCAACCTGCAGGGAAGAAGATGAACAAGGATTATCAGGCGGTTTCCTTCTTCCGGGAAGCATAAGTCGTGGGTTTGTGGGGGGAGTTACGGTGGTTTTCTTCTTCCGTAGTGAAGAAATCACGAGTTTTATAGGAAGATGAACAGTGACGAAATAAAAGATAACTGAAATTAAATAGGATAACTGATAAATGAATAGGAATCAGGACGTCGCACCCCGGTCTCGCGGCGTCGCACCACGAATGATCACCGAAGTCTGGATTTCTCTCACAAATTTAGCAATGAAATGGAAATCTGAACATATTTATAACGAGATGGGGCGTTGGGTACCCGGCGTGAACGTTACGCCCGATGTCCAAAATAATATAAATACAACTCCAAAAATTATAAAAAAATACATCAAAAATGAAAACGGACGCTCCGGGCCCGCTCGCGGTCTCGGATCGGCGATCCGATCAACAAATCAAGGGCAAATAAGCAAAAGCGGGTCCCGCCACGTGGAGGCCCGATCTCCTCCGATCACGAGCGTACGGTCAATCCCCATCCGCATGTGTGGGGAACAACCTAGGGCTTCCATTTGATTCTCATGAAATACTATAAAAAATCCATATGCATTCATCATCTTAAAAAAATATAGTAGTAGTACCATATTACTGTCTAAATTCAATAAATTCTTAAAATTTTATTCTATATTTTGAATAAGTTGATTGTGCCTGATAGGTTAGACAACTTCTGGAGAAAAACAATAAAGGGCTTGTTGTTGCAACTTGTCGGAATCCTAGTGGATCAACCGGTCTTCTTGAATTGCAGGAGAAATATGAAGATCGTCTCAGCATACTACCCCTTGATGTGATAGATGAAAGTACCATAGAGGTATGCACCATTTTCTACTTGCATTGTGAAACCACAAATGCTTTTATCTACTTATATTGCATGTCGACATAGTGATGCAGATTGACTCCATTATTTTTATAAAGCGATATTTTGGTAGGTTTTATCCGTTTTAAGTTTCTGGTGAGGGAGCTAGAAATCTTTCCTTGCTTCCTTTACCTTCATATACTTGATGCTTGTACGATTATGAATGAGTAAAGAAGTTGCTTTTATCTATTTATTTTCTTAGGGTTTTGAAAGTTATGTTTATGATGCTCTTTTTGTAAGTTGCACAATTACACGAGTTTTTCGACATGAGGCTATTTTCTCCGCACGCACCCTCACATATTGTACCTCGAGTCATTGCACATGATATTAGAGCAGTCTTGTGCCAATGACACCGGTTTGTTTTAAAAAGAATTCCACATGACATTAGAGCTCGACTTCTTAACTTCCTGCTTCCTCCGACTCTCTTCCCTGCGTTATACAGTTATTACCTGCGTAACATAAAATATTTATAGTAATTTAGTGGATTTAGAAATTAAATAAATGCTAAATTGTTAATATGTTAATATATAAAAATTTAAAAATTATATTTATTTAAAATTATGTATATAAATAATCAAATATTAAAATCCGATATATGAAATATCCACGATATATCCCCCTGACATATTAAAAATGACACAAAAAACTTAAACTGGCGTGTTCTCGACATCCGACATCTGGAACCTTGGAGACCATACATGTGATGTTTCAGATGAGAAAATTCATGTATCATTGTGCACTTAAAACGAATGCCTAGCATCTCCACGTCAACTCGATGAGTTTTGTTTATGTGCATAGGTTCTAAGAGTTACCATCTCTACAAACCATGCTACATGCTTTAAAACACTGTATGCTTAATTATAGTATTTATTGCTTGAAATTTCGTACCAATTTTCCGGACAATATGTATGGTTTTTTGCTAAGCCGTCTTCAAAATCATCCATCTGTATTCTTGTACATATATGAATTTTGTTCTATTTCTACTTGTTAATACTGTTATCTTTGACTTAGCAATATATCACGTCTCATGCAGGCTGCCGCCACCTCTATAACAACAAATTATGGTTATTTAAACCTTCTGATTAACACTTCAGGAGTACTCTCAATACCTAAAGTGCTTCATCCAGGTTTAACCTCCTAACTGTTAAATCCTAATTACTTATTTAAATTTTTTCTTTGTTTTATTTGTTTGTTTATTGATCTTTAGATACCGTTATCATGCCTTCTGTTTAAGATTTTTTTTTCTTCATGGTTGGCTGTTTAAAAAATATTCCTTGGATTTTGGAACTTACAATGGTAAATGTGTACGGCAATTTATTTGATTTAAGTTGATGTTGTTTGACTCATTTTTGCATCTTCATGCTTTCTTCTATCTGTGTGGGTTTTTATTTAGCCATCGTTTAGTTTATTAACTATCTATGTGTCGTAGGTAGGGATGTGCAAGTGAACTCTAGACGATGTAAGCCTTGGATTCTGTTTAGGGGAAAAATACCATCTAACCTTAGGATGATGCATGCAGAGTGATCCAACATAATTAGCAAGTAATATTAAAATGCATATAACCTAGGCAACCATCATAATAGTTCACATATAATTTTAAGACCAAGCAAGCCAGAGATTTCTCCGATTGGAGTGCCGTTAATTAAATGCACAATAAGAATGAATCCTGCAAATCACAATAAATCACAAAGGATACATGCTAGCATAAATTACACATCCATATGAATATAAGTGTTCCAATTAGTATACTAATGATGAAAAACAAGAAACCAAACAGAAGACTCACAAGTATAGAGGACATAGGCCAAGAAGATGAAGAGCCAATGGTCTTTGGGAGGTGCAACGGGTATGTGTTTTGGTATCTGTTGGGAGGTGTTGGTTATGGTGGAGGGGTTGGATGAGGAGTTTTGCGGTGGGGGGCTGTATGCGAGTATCAAAGGGCTGGAGTAGGTTTTTTTTCTTCTTGCGCGTGTGTGTGGCCGGAGGTTTGGGGGCTGGAATAGCTTCGACCAGACCTGGAGATGGTCTGGACAGTGTTGCTGGATGGTTTGTGGACTGGGGAAGATGTGGTTCAGGTTCTGGAAAGGAGAGATAGGGGTTCGGCCATGGTTATGGGGCTTGGGAGAAGATGCAGCTAGGTAGGGAGGGCCTTTGAAGGGGGTGGCTAGACAGGGTAGGAGGAATGCTGCTTTGGGTGGTCGACTGGCTGTTAAGGCAGGAATATTAGGGATGGCTGTTTGTTTGGAAGGGCAGCTGTAGGAAAACAGTGAAGGGAAAGGAGCGGCACAATGGAAAATGCATGAAATAAGACAACAAAGGGATAATATCTAGGAGTAAGCACTATGAGAAGACTGCTGAATCATGTGACAAAACTCTCCAAAGTCTGTGAACTCCTCCAACTCATCCCCTACACTCATATTAATAGACAGAAGACATTTGGGTAACCACCATGAGTGACCCAAATTATGCGTTCTCGATGATTGCCATATTTCCATGAATAAAACCAGAAAAATACATTAATATACATAAAAATATGGTCACTCCGGATTTGAGTACGGTCTCCAATCGTCCATCTGGTGATATCAAACGTGGCAAGTGACAATCAGCCACGAACTGGCCCAAAAACTCGTGCTTCAAAAGGTCTCGCTAATCCCCATCACTATGCTAGCCGAATTTTAAGAAGTTACATTTACCTCATAAAATTTAGGATTAATTACTCGGACGAATTCCCCTTGCTTTTTAAATTTTCAAAAACTTCCCCTCGGGGTTTGCTCCGTTACCGAGACACCGCATTCCGTTAAAATCATGGATGCAAATGATAAAATCAGCCATAATTTATTTTTTTATTGATATTTCAATTTATCCTTTGTGGTATGCTTGGAAATTGTGGAGAAACCTCAAACTTGTATATACTTACTCAATAATCAAATACAAGGTATGGATACATATTTATAAGAGGGAGAAAGAGAGAAGAGATCCCTATACATGATGTGGGACTAAAGAAGAGAAAAGAAGAAAGCTAACTTAAAGGGCTCCAATATGGGCCTCTTTACATGGGCTTTTTCAACACTCCCCCGCAAGCTGGAGCGTACAAGTCGTAGGAACCAAGCTTGGACATGAACTGATAAAAAGGGGTACTTGATAAGGCTTTTGTGAAGATGTCTGTAACTTGTTCAGTACCAGGAACATGCTGTAATTCTATCTTCTTCATTTGAACTTTCTCCCGGATAAAATGACAGTCCACTTCAATATGTTTCGTTCTTTCATGGAAGACTGGATTCTTTGTTATGTGTATAGCTGCTTGGCTGTCGCATAACAGGATGGCAGGTGAGGGAAGTTTAACTCCTACATCAGTGAGGAGACATTCAAGCCAAGTAAGCTCAGAGACAACAGATGCCATCGATCTGTATTCAGCTTCAGCTGAGTACCGAGCAACCACAACTTGTTTCTTACTCCGCCAGGCAACAAGATGCCCTCCAAAATAGGTACAGAAGCCACTGGTTGACCGCCGATCATCCAAGGAGCCAGCATAATCTGCATCAGAGTACACAACCAACGTTGGAGTAGATGATGAGGTTTTGTATAACAGCCCTTGACCCGGAGCCGTTTTAAGATATCTCAGGATTCACTCAATGACTTGAAGGTGAGATATTCGAGGAGCATGCATAAACAGGCTGATCACCCCAACATCAAAGGATATATCCGGTCTTGTGACTGTTAAGTAGATCAATTTCTCAATCAAACGTCGATAGTATTCCAGATTTTGGAGAGGAAGATCGGTGTCAGAAGTATGAGCACACAGCTTATGATTTGCATCCATTGGAGTAGTTGTGGGCTTGCATCCAGAGTAGCCAGCATCATGTAGGAGATCTAGACAGTACTTCTGTTGGGAGAGGAGAAGTCCATCCGGACGTCTCGCGATCTCAAGACCAAGGAAGTATCGAAGATGCTCCTGATCTTTTGTCTGAAGACGGAGCTAAGGTGCTTCTTGACTGCTTGGATTTCCTTTGAGTCGTCTCCAGTGATTAAGATGTCGTCAACATAAACTAATAGAAGAACTGTTCATGTTTTCTGATGACGAGTGAACAGAGAGAAGTCTGTTGAGCTTCGAGTAAAGCCGACTTCCCGAACCGCCTTTCTAAACTTGTCGAACCATGCACAAGGTGATTGTTTGAGACTATAGATGAACTTCTTCAGATGACATACTCGGGACTTCCCCGTGTTCTCAAACCCGGGAGGTTGCTGCATGTAGACCGTTTTCTGGAGATCGCCGTTCAGGAATGCATTTTTAATGTCCAATTGATGTAAGGGCCATTGTTGATGCACAATCACTAAGAGGATGACACGAACGGTGTTGAGTTTGGCGACCAAAGAGAATGTCTCCTCATAATCGAGGTCGTGTTGTTGAGTGAATCCACGAGCCACCAGACGGGCCTTCAGACAATCAATTGTCCCATCAGGAGCATGTTTAATGACAAAGACCCATTTACACCCAACAGGTGTCTGCTCGGGAGGTAAAGGGACAAGGTGCCAGGTCTGGTTAGCCCAGAGAACAATCATTTCTTCTTCCATGGCCGTCCGCTATCCAAGATGTTGGAGAGCCTCATGTACAGAGTTAGGTACAAAAATAGAAGATAATGAAGTGACAAAGGTTTGAAGTAGTTGGGAAAGGCGATGCAGGGATACATAGCTCGCCATGGGATGAGAGGTTGATTCTGGTGACGGAACAGCAGGACAGGGAGCGTCAGAGGTCGAAGCCGACTGCATTGGGGCAATAGAGCTAGGTTGGAGACGAGTGTAAACACATATAATAGGTGGCTTTGAGATAGTGGGAGGTTGGGCAGGAATGCGTGATGGGGGGGGAGTGGTAACGGGAATGAGAGGACGAAAGACGGGTGGTGGTTGGGGTGTAGGGTCTTGAGCGGAGAAGAAGGGAAGATCCTCCCGAAAGGTAACATCAGTAGAGACAGTTACCTTGCGGGTAGTAGGAGAATAGCAGACGAGCCTTTCTGAGTCCGCGAGTAGCCAACAAAGATTTATTTGGTCGCCTGGGGGTCCAGCTTGTCCACAGACGGACCAAAACTATGAACATAGCGGGTGCAACCAAAAATGCGAGGTGTGAGAGAGAATGTCGGAGTAGAGGAGAACAAGAGGTTGAACAGAGTGGCATTGTGGAATATGGAGGACGGAAGACGGTTAATCAGTTAGCATGCTGTTGAGAGGGCAAAATTCCAATAAGTCTTGGGAACCTGCATTTGAATCATGAGAGAGCGAGCGACATCGAGAAGATGACGGTTCTTACGTTCAGCCACGCCATTTTGTTGAGGGGTATAAACACATGATGTTTGGTGAATGACTCCAAAATCCGAACATAGGGTCTCGAACTCGTGGCTAGTGTATTCGCGAGCATTATCCATGCGAATAGTTTTGATGTTCTTGGAAAATTGCGTGCGGGTCTCAAGGAGAAAAGTTCGAAAGACACATGGAAGCTCGGAGCGATCCCGAAGTAAATATAGGCATGTCATTCAAGAATAATCATCAATAAAGGTTAGAAAATAGCGATAACCAGAAATGCTAGTGATTTTGTACGTTCCCCAAACATCAGAGTGCACTAACATAAAAGGAGCAGAGCTCTGAGTACAATGAGATACAAAAGATGAACGGAGCTGCTTGCCCAAAATACAAGAGTCACACTTGAAGGAAGGAAGAGATACATCAGGTAGAGCCTTCTGGAGGACTGGCAGAGGAGCATGCCCAAGACATCGATGTCAATCGACGAAGGAGACAGAAGAGAGGATAGTAGAGGAGTCATCTAGAAGATAGATCACATTCTGCAGCCGTCCCTTACCAATGATATGTCGCGTCTGTCGATCCTGTATCAGAAAAGAAGAAGATGTAAAAGTTATAAAGCAATTTAGATCAGTAGTGAGGCGACCAACAAAAAGTAAATTGAATGAGGAGCCAGGAACATGAAGAGCGAAGCGTAGAGAGAGAATAAGTGAGAGAGATGTCAACAGAGCTGGAGACCGGAACAATGTCCCCATTGGCTATTGTGATACACTTAGGATGAGGAGTATCCAGGTACTGATGTGGCCGCAGAGAGGTGATGTGATGAGTGACACTTGAATCCACTATCCACCGTGGACTAGTGGAGAGACATGCGATGCCTTCATGTGAGACGGAGGCAGCCGAGGTAACGGAGGCAGGCGGGCGAGTGAGCAGACCATGAAGTTGTTGGAGCCGAAGACGGACCTCGTCAATGTCAGTACGAGTGAGCGAGGGGTCGTGAGCAGCGACAACAATCTGTGGACGAGGAGGAAGCCCATGCTTGCGATAGCACGTGGCCTCAAGGTGGCCATCCTTCCCGCAGAAGGAACATTTTGGTCATGGTCGGCCTCCCCGACCGCGGCCACGAGAGCCGTTACGCCCCCCCCCCCCCCCCCCCCCCCCACCACCACCCGAGCAGAGGGTGGAATGGGCAGTAAGGGCGCAGAAGTTTGCTGAAGGAGAGGCGGTGTGGAGGTCCAGAACTATCCGGAGGTGGTGAGACCTTGAGCAACATGGAACAGACATCAGATAGTGATGGAGTAGCTGCAGAGTAGAGGATCTGAGCCCAAATGCTATGAAGATGTGGTGGCACACGAGGCATCATCATGGCGACGCCCACGACTTCTTTTTGAGCTTGTTGTGCAACAAGATCCGTTGTAGGAGGTTGATGTTGAATCCATGCTTCAACCAGACTTTTGGCCCGAGCAACAAATGAGGTGAGATCGGTGGCCCCGCCAACATCAAGAGTCTGTAGATTAGTGATGATGTCATATAAGTTTTGTAGACTATCCTTCCCGGAATAGAGGGAATGAAGTTCATCCCACATCGCTTTGGCCGTTTCATGGTACATGGCCATGCGATCGGTTCGCCATCAAGGGAGTTGAGAAGCCAGATTTGAACACGACCATCATTTCACAACCAGTCATCAGTAGGAGGAGCCGGAGCAGCTTGAGTAAAGTGATGAAGGAAGTCTTTGGACTGAAGGACACGACGAACCGAGTGTACCCACTCCGCGAAGTTCTTGCCGGCTAACAAGATAGTCGTAATCCGTAGTTCATCCCAGAGTTCTTTAGCAAGAACCGGGCGATCAGCAGAGGAGGAAGCCGCCTGTCCGGTAGAGTTAAGAGAGGATCCCATGGCCACACGGTTAGGAGTCTAGACCGGTGGGAAATGGATCAGCGGTTAGAAGGGAGACCGCGTGGGTAGTGTAGGAGTAGGCCGGGCGGTTAGAAGCGAAACCGCACAGGATGGAAGACAATGGTCGGGCGACAAGCACTGAAGCCGCGACCAAGGAAACAGAGCGGGTAGACGGGGAAGCCGCTTAAAAGAGGAGGGCTGCGAAGTCGCACTGTCTCGATGGCAAATCACCAACGACAAGAGACGATGCCGCAACCAAAATGCAGGGCCCGCAGCGGGTAGAAGAGAAACCAAGGCAAGCTCGCCGCAAAGAGAGATGTGAGTCCGCAGCGGGAAGACCAGGGCAAGCCCGCTACAACGAGAAGAGAAGCAACACGGGAAGAGGAACATGAGACCAAACCGCTCGACGAGCAGACAAGGGGCAGCGGCGGTTTAGAGGAGAACTCGCTCGAGCAAGATCAGACCGCGCGACAAGCTGTCCGCAGGATCCCACAACAGGTAGGGAATTCACAGTGGGTAGAGAGCTCGCAGCAGCACAAGAAAGAAGCCGCGGGTAGAGGACAAGATAGGCCTCGCGAGAAAAAAGAAGTAGGGTGATAAACCGCACGGGTAGAGAAGAAGCCGCGCGGATAGATGGTGAAGAGAGAGGGCCCCACTTGTTAGAGAGAGGCTTATAAAAAACACGGGAGCCAAGATGAGAAGAAGAGGAGGAAGCCACGAGAGAGAGGAGAAGGGAGAAGCGGCTAGAAAAGATTCTAACCGCGTGGGAAGCCGAGGTTAGAAAGAGAGTTATCCGCCCGGGAACCCGCAGGCGGGTAAAAAAACAGTCTGTGCCCTGCGCGAGGAGGCCGAACGGTTAGCAGAGTGCTAGACGCAAGGAGACACCGATTGGCTCTGATACCATGTGGAGAAACCTCAAACTTGTATATATTTTCTCAATAATCAAATACAAGGTATGAATACATATTTATAAGAGGGAGAAAGAGAGAAGAGATCCCTATACATGATGTGGGACTAAAGAAGAGAAAAGAAGAAGGCTAACTAAAAGGGCTCTAATATGGGCCTCTTTACATGGGCTTTTCCTACAGAAATAATTCTGAAATTTTACTCTTCCTGATTCTTATTAATTTTCTCAATTTACCTTTTGTAATGTCCATACAAATGGTTGGAAACATTTCCTTTTTTAACGTAGATAGGGGTATTCCAGTCTTTTCAGCATCGTTTGATTTTAAGAGGTTTCTTTAATTTTGAAATGTAGATGGGAGGTCACTATAATTATACAAAGTCCATGTGTGGTTCTTGTAATTAACTCTAAAATTTATATGCAGAAGATTAGATTATTAAAAAAACATCCAAACATCGGAAAACGCATGCCAATGGAGACCTCCAAGATCACATGCACAAAAAAGTAGCCCGGACTCCTCACAAATAAACTTTTTAACTAGTCTTGTGAGCGATATTTTATCAGCCAACTTAACAGGCCGATCTCAATACTAGTGCAACCTCTAACATTTACGGTCACATTCACCAAGCTATTAAAGATTTGTGCTAGTTAGGGCTATGGAGGAGGTAGAGGATTAGCCGTGATTTTAGTTGGTGGAAAGCAGTTGGAATAATCATTATCTGAGGGCACGTTTGAGGAAAGGAAGGAATGGAAGAACGAGATTAGAAGTTTGAAGGAAGAGAGGGAGATTAAGTGGGAGAAAACAAAGAAGGGAGAGTGTGTCAGAGGGAATCCAAACTGCTACTTGCAGCCTTGGCTATCTACAGTTGTGCTCACTTTACATATTTTCTATGGTATATGTGAAAGAGTTTTCATTTATATTGATGTAATGCTTAATTTTCTTTCAAAAAAATTTAAAATTTAAAATGAAATAACATAATTAAAATAAATAAAATTAGAATACCTATGTAAATATGAATTGAGATAAAAATAAAGTGGACTATATTAATAAATAGGTAAATAAAAGTGGAAAAACTAATATTTGAGTCCCTAAACTTGTACCTTTAAGAAATCAGTCCCTTAACTTCTTATCATAAGATTTTAGTCCCTCAAATTTTTAATTTATCTGAAATCAGTCCTTCACGACAATTACTAATTCATTGCAGTAAATAATAAAAAATAAGCCTTGAATATCAATTTTTTAATTAGGCGAAACCATCGGCTCCGTGGGCACCGATCTAACCTTCATCCATTCACAAGATCCAAACTGTAATATTATAAACAAATAAATTGAAAACGACAACCACATCAGTCCTTGGGAGCTCATCCTCGTTCCACCTTCAGACACGGAAACAGCTACGCTCAGCATCATTTGATCCTCAAAATTCTTGGAACTCATGCTGATGCCTGCGTAGTCAAATCTTTGCTCATAGAAATGTTGGAGCTTGAACCGAACCTTACGGTTACGACCATATGAACCTGACCTTAATTAAGGTCCCGTTCTTGCGGTTGTAACCGCTTGACCGGTGAAAATAAGTTCCCCCAAATGGAGCCTAAGAAAGAAAGATCTGCCTCCTCATTTTAAACTGTTGAATTATTTGTTATCATGTGTTACTTTGTAACAATTTTAATATTGTATGAGGGAGCTATATATACCCCATGCTAAGGAATAAACAAATTAATTCCTCCCTTATTCACTTTCTAACATGGTATCAGAGCCTTAGGGCTTCCCGATCCCTTTCGCTCCGATCCGCTTCCGCCCGTGCTTGCTCGCTCGGTCCGCCGCCGGATCGGTCTCCCGCTCCCGCTCCCGCTCCGCTCCCGCTCCACTCCTCTTCCGCCGACTCCCTTCCGCGGGCGCTACTCCTCCCTCCAGGCGACTGCGCGGGACTTCTCCCGCGCGGGTTTTTTTTTCTGGTTCGGTCGGCTGTCGGCACCGTCGGTCGCTGCCCGCTTCCGCCTCGTTTTCTTTCCCTTTCTTGCCCGGTCGGCCGCCTAGGGGGCGTCCTCCTTCCTCCTTTTTTTCCTAGTCTCTTGACACCGGAGATGCTACCCTCCATTTGATGTCGTTTCCGGTGTCTCTCCATTTATTTCTCTCCTTCCTCTTCCTATGAAGCAGCTCTAGTTTCTATCTAGGCTATTCCTCTCTTTGTTTCCCGGTGATCTGGATTTATATTCTTGATCAATATGCCCGGGACTGATGGATCCCCTGTCGTCTCTTCCACTACCGGTGCTTCCCCAGCCCCTGTGACCCCCAGTGTCTTCCCCCGTCCTGGACATGATCACAACACTCCTCAGATTACGACGATTCGCCTGGATGGTACAAATTATCTCCCATGGTCTCGGGCCATCACCCTTGCTTTGAAGAGCCGGCGGCTGTTTGGGTATGTCATGGGTACCACTCCTACTCCTGCTTCGGATTCTCCGGATTGGGTGCAATGGGAGTCGGAGAATTCCCTCGTCATGTCATGGCTGACGAACTCCATGATTGACTCCATCGCCCGCAACTACTTGTTTCTTGATACTGCTGCTGATATTTGGCGGAGGGCCGAGACTACTTATTCTTGCCGGGGCAATGCTGACCAGATATTTCAGCTACGACGAAAGATCTTCCTTCTCCGTCAAGGAGATCGTCCCCCGTCGGCCTACTACCTCGAGTTCACTCAGTTATACCAGGAGTACGATCACTTCGACTCCCTCACTTTGGTGTCACCTGAGGATGAGATTCTTGTCCGCGCGCGGGAGGATCGGAACAGAGTTTTTGAGTTCCTCCACGGACTGCATCGGGACTTGGATCAAATCAGTGTGCAGATTCTTGGCCGCTCCCCTTTGCCCTCTCTTCCTGAGGTGTTCAGTCTGGTTCAGCAGGAATTTGATCGACGACAGGCTTGGACTCCTGATCCTTCTCCTGACAGCTCTGCCTTGGCTGCCCAAGTTGGGCCTCGCGGCCTCCGAGATTCCAGACCGAAGCCTAGTGACAAGGATCATCTGCTCTGTGACTACTGCGGGAAGACCCGTCATACACGGGAGACGTGTTTTCGTCTTCATGGGTTTCCGGCACCCCGTGGTGGCTCCTCCTCTCGTGGCGGTCGTGGTCTTGGTCGCACTTCCGGGCGTTCTACTCCGCCTCGCTCAGCGCATCTATCCGAGGGTTTTGATGAGCCACAGCCTCCACCAGTCGTGTCTGCTCCTACATTGACCCTATCAACATATGAGATTCTTGCATTTCGTTGCCTGATGCAAGGACAGTCGCCAGAGCCTCCTGCCTCCTCTTCCTCCTATGCCCATCAAGGGCCTCCAGGTGCTCATGCTGCTTCCACTCGTCCACCTACTCATTGGATCATCGACTCTGGAGCGACGGATCATATGACCGACTCCTCCTCAGGTTTTGTGTCCTACCTTCCGTTGTCTGGTCGGGACAAGGTGAGCATCACCGATGGATCCCTATCTCCCATTGCCGGAAAGGGTTCCATCCCGTGCTCCTCCCTTACTCTTTCCTCTGTTCTTCACGTTCCAAACTTCACCCGAAATCTCCTTTCCATTAGTCATTTAACTAATTCTATGCACTGTTCGGTAACATTTTTTCCTTCTTCTTGTATCTTTCAGGACCTGAAGACGGGCACGGTGATTGGAACTGGTAAACTGGTGGATGGGCTCTACGTGTTCGATTCCTCCACTCCGCTCCCTCCTCCACAGGCCCTTCATGCGGACCAGGCTGCTACTTTGGAGTCCTGGCACTGTCGGCTGGGACATCCCTCTCCCTTTTATATGAAATGTTTATTTCCTGCTTTCTCCTCTGTTGTACTTGATAAATTTCGTTGTGATGCTTGTGATCGTGGTAAACATCATCGTACTTCGTTTCAGCACGTTTCTTCTCCCAGTACTGCCCCTTTTCATTTGATACATAGTGATGTTTGGGGTCCCTGCCAAGTTGCGTCTATTTCTGATTGTTGTTGGTTTGTGACATTTATTGACTGTTTTTCGCGTACCACGTGGGTTTACCTGATGCGAGCAAAAAGTGAAGTGTTCCCTTTATTCCGCCGTTTTCACAGAATGGTCTCCACCCAATTCGCAACCCCTATCAAAATTCTCCGCACCGATAATGGTCGGGAATTCATGGATTCTGCTTTCGAGCAATACTTGGCTGATCACGAGATTATCCATCAAACATCCTGTGTCTATTCCCTTGCTCAAAATGGGGTGGCTGAACGAAAAAACCGCCACCTCTTGGACGTTGCCCGGTGTCTTCTCCTTCACATGCATCTCCCCCAGTACTATTGGGGTGATGTTGTGCTCACCGCGACGTATCTTATCAACCGCATGCCTTCCCGTGTCCTGGATTTCAAAACTCCTCTCACCATGCTGGGCGTACCGCCTACTACGCTTCACCCTCGTGTCTTTGGATGTGTTTGCTTTGTGCACATCTACCACCGCTCGAAACTTGATGCTCGTGCCCACAAATGTGTGTTCATAGGATATTCTCCTACTCAGAAAGGGTATAAATGTTATGACCCTATCGATAAAAAGGTCTTCATCACCATGGATGTCACTTTCCGTGAATCTGAGAGCTATTACGGGTCCCCACTTCAGGGGGTCTCCTGCTACATCGGAAGTGAGTCCCCTATCATCGCTTGACACCGTCCCTCTTCTTATACCTCCGACATATCACCTCACTCTGCCAGCTCCCGCTAATCCCACTCCTCCGTGTGCCCCACCTGTAGAGCCTCAGGTCCCTAAACCTTTACAGGTGTACTCTCGTCGCCCCAAGGGTTCGAACACGCGGCCCGCCATCTGGATATCCGACCTCCCACCGGATCCGTCGTCAGGATCCATCATCCCTGCAGAAGGTACTTCTACTCGGCATCCTCTATCTCAATTCGTATCTTACTCTTCTCTAACGACCTCACATGGAGTTTTTGTTGCTTCCTTGTCTTCTGTTTCTATCCCAACTTCGTGGCAGGCAGCTATTTCCGACGACCGGTGGAAATTAGCCATGATCGAAGAAATGAATGCCCTGGAGAAGAACAACACATGGGATCTTGTTCAATTACCTCCTGGAAAGAAGGTGGTCGGATGCAAATGGGTGTTTGCCGTCAAACATAACCCCTCGGGGGTGGTGGAATGATACAAGGCAAGACTGGTGGCGAGAGGCTACTCTCAGACGGAGGGCATTGATTACCAGGAGACTTTTGCTCCGGTGGCCAAGATGAACTCGATCAGGATCCTAATGTCCTGTGCTGCTTGCAAAGGGTGACAACTTTGCCAATTAGACGTGAAGAATGCCTACCTTCATGTCGATCTAGAAGAAGAGGTGTAGATGGTCCTTCCTCCGGGGCTCACCCCACGTGGATCCACAGGGAAAGTGTGTAAGTTGAGGAGGCCGCTATATGGGCTGAAACAATCAGCCAGAGCATGGTTTGGTAGATTCCACAAAGCCATGTGTGGGTTCGGGTACACCCAGAGCAATGCCGAGCACACTCTGTTCTTTAGAATCAGCGAAGGGAAGTTGGCCGTCCTAATAGTTTATGTGGACGACATTATAATCACTGGAGATGACAATGTGGAGATTCAAGCCCTTAAAGAAAAATTAGCTAAAGAATTCGATGTGAAAGATTTGGGGAACCTCAAATACTTCCTTGGTATTGAAGTTGCGAGGTCAAAGCACGGCATTTTCTTATCTCAAAGGAAATATACACTCGACCTCCTTGATACTACCGGGATGAGTGGTTGTCGACCATCTGATACCCCAATTGAGGCAAACCATAAGCTAGGTAGGGATGATGGCGAGCCGGTTGGCGATGTCACGGGTTTCCAAACGCTTGTTGGGAAATTGATCTATTTATCGCACACCCGACCTGATATTTCTTATGCTGTGGGAGTTCTCAGTCAGTTCATGCACTCTCCAAAGACCCGACATGTTGACGCTGCACATCGTATCCTCCGATACCTCAAATCCTCACCAGGGAAAGACATTCTATTTTCCCCAAATGACGAATTGACTATTGAAGTCTATACGGATGCGGAATGAGCTGGATCGCCATCAGATAGACGGTCCACATCTGGATATTGTTCCATGGTCGGGGGAAATTTGGTTAGTTGGAGAAGCAAGAAGCAACATGTTGTTGCTAGATCGAGTGCTGAAGCTGAGTTTAGGGCGATGGCTCATGGCATCTGTGAAGGTGTATGGATCTCAACCATCCTGGGGGAACTTGGGCTAAAGAGAAGTGAGCCGGTCAGGTTGTATTGCGATAACAAAGCGGCTATCTATATCGCTCACAATCCAGTACAGCATGATCGCACTAAGCACATTGAGTTAGACAGACATTTCATCAAAGATAATATAGATAGAGGGATGGTAGTTACCCCATTCGTGCCGTCCGATCAACAGTTGGCTGACGTCCTTACGAAGGGTTTGAGCGTCAATATGTTTACTCATCTTATCGGCAAGTTTGGCATGACTGACATCACACGCCCAATTTGAGGGGGGGTGTTGAATTATTTGTTATCATGTGTTACTTTGTAACAATTTTAATATTGTATGAAGGGGCTATATATACCCCATGCTAAGGAATAAA
Organism: Platanthera guangdongensis; assembly: GCA_039583875.1. NCBI lineage: Eukaryota > Viridiplantae > Streptophyta > Magnoliopsida > Asparagales > Orchidaceae > Platanthera > Platanthera guangdongensis. Next base: position 286,323,502 of record CM077153.1, read on the forward strand.
CAAATTAATTTCTCCCTTATTCACTTTCTAACATAAACTCACTCCACCCAATCCGGCAAAGTACCTGAGGGAACCGACGAGAGAGAGAGAGAGAGAGAGAGAGAGAGAGAGTGAGAGTGAGAGAGAGTGAGAGTGAGAGAGAGTGAGAGAGAGAGAGAACCGACGAAGTACCCGAGGGAATTAATGACATTTTCTGGTTCGATTCCCAGCAAGACCGGTGAAGTTCTTGCACCGGTAGCCGCTCTAGCGAACATTCTGGTAATGGGGATATTTTAAGGCTTAATCATTGTTAATTACTGTTGAGATTATGACACCTCATCGCCAATCTCGGACCGTCAGGATCGCGCCACGTCATCGATCCTAGGAAGGTTTATTTGCCTAGTTTGTCCTAATCCTGATTAGGAAGTGGTTTAGTGAGGGGGCTGATTTTTTGGGAGGAGTTAGGGGGGCAGACTCTTGCGGTTATGGCTGTTTCCAGCCATAGCCAGCTGGATATTTCCATGCTGGTTAGGTGCCATTAATAGCTCTCATTTGTTGGTGCTTCTTCCTTCTTAGGAGTAGGTGGTGCTTCTCCTATTTAATGGAGGGGGCTGCTACAACAATCGGTGCATAGAAAAACAGAAGAGAGAATCCAGGCTTGAGCCACCAGTGAGAAACAAGAGTGTGAAAGCAGGTTTGTAGGAGTTTTCCGGCGGCAGTAGCGCTGGCAAACCTTGTCGGTGCAGGAGGATCAGAGGCGGCGACAGCGGGTTGCAGCGGCGATCTCCAGGCAGTCATCGAAAGGCTTCAGGCGGCGGCGGCTCCAGTACAGACCAGGCGCGGCGGCGGCGGCAGCAGGCGTGCTGCGATTCAGCGGCGGCGCATTGGTTCACCTCAGGCGGAGGCGGCTCTGTCCAGCGGCGGCAGGCAGCTCCAGGCGGCTACAGCAGGTGCAGGAAACGGCGGATCCAGCGGAGGAAGAAGAACAGTGAACTGTCGCCCGACGACATCACTACCGCCCGGCGGTAGCGGTTCTTCAGGATTTTGGGTTCTTTGGGTTTTCCTTTGTTGTTCGACCGTGTTTTCGGTCTCAGTTTGTATCTTGTATCCTCATCAGCTTTTTTTAGTGGATCTTTTCCGGCGCGCTCTCCCCGTGGATGTAGGAGCCCATCTCCGAACCACGTATATTATTTTGTCGTCTGGTTGTGCTTGCTTGGATTTAAATTTCGTTTATCATATTATTGCTCAGACTAGCCTCCGTTGCTAGATCCGCGGAGAACTACCGTAGTCGCGAATTCGGTCCCAATTTCACAACAATTGGTATCAGAGCAGGTTCGACCCTTCGGACCTCGGTGAACAATAATGACATCGAAATTTGAAGTCCCCAAGTACGACGACAAAATTGACTTTGGTGTATGGCAGAAACGGGCCAAAGCGGTTCTCGTCCAGCAAGGTCTTCATAAGGCTCTCCTCGGAAAGGAGAAGTCCGGGAAGAAGGACGACGAGTGGGATGAGCTAGATCTGAAGGCCATCATCACAATCCAGTTGTGCTTGGCCGATGAGGTTATGTATAATGTAGTTGATGCTGAGACTACAGCGGATCTGTGGAAGAAGTTGGAGGAGCTTTATATGTCAAAATCCCTCACGAATAAGCTGTACGTAAAGAAACAACTTTACAGCTTGAGGATGTTGGATAACACTCCGCTTCTTGACCACATGAATGCGTTTAATAAACTGATTTCTCAATTGCGTAGTATGGACATTAAGGTCGAGGAGGAAGACCAGACTTTTCTCATGTTGTCTTCATTACCGAAGTCCTTCGATCATCTGATCACCACGATTCTGTATGGTAAGGACACCCTGAAGATGGAAGAAGTGATGACAACGCTGCTCTCGAACAAAACGAGAAGCAAGTCGAGCCCTAGAGCCGACGAGGGCTTATTCGTTAAGAGCAAAGACCCCACCCGGGGTAGATCGAGAGGAAAAAGGAAGGAGGAAGACTGACCTAGGTTTAAGTCCGGGGGCAGGAATACGAAGTGCCACTACTGCAAGGAGGAGGGACATTGGAAGAATGAGTGCCCGAAGAGGAAGTTTAGAGAACAGACGCATGAGCCACATCAGGCTGCGGTGGCATCCGAGGATGAGAACGACGTCGACGTTCTTCATGTTTCACCCAGCGGTGAGACCACAGGCTCCTGGATCTTGGATACAGGATGCACGTACCACATGTGCCCGAACAAAGATTGGTTCTCCAGTTTTAGGCAGTGTGAAGGTGGTCGTGTTTTTATGGGGAACGAATCAGAGTGCAAGATTTTGGGAGTTGGCAGCATCAGGATTAGGATGTTCGACGGAGTGGTCAGGACACTCACCAACGTTCGATATGTGCCCAGTTTGAGAAAGAGCTTGATTTCTCTAGGCACTCTGAAGGCCGCAGGGTATTCTTATACCGGAAACGGCGGATGTTTAAGGGTCAGAAGAGGCGCGCAGGTAGTCATGGTAGCAGAGCGTTCCGGTACTCTTTATAGACTGATCGGCACCACGATTGCGAGTGGAAGGGCGAGGAGAGAGGTCAGACTGTCTCTCAGGCTACAGGACACGGTAGCATATGTCTTTCAAGCTAGTTCCTCAGACCCTGGTTCCTATGGAAAAGCTTTAGAGAGCAGAGACCGCTCTCAGAGGAAAGCTAGGAAGGACCAGTGGAGGAACGAGGCAAAATTCGTGGCGAAGGAGTTCGCGCAGAGAAAGGGCCTTGACAAAGATAAAATATTTGCAGCCGTGGAGAAGAAGGGCAGAGTGTCGTCTCAGAAGTGCCCAGCCACCGCAAGGGGAGCCATCTGGCTCAGGAGTCCTACCAAGGAACTCAGGTTTACTCAGGAGAAGGTGGAGCTGCATAGTGCTAGTTGTCTTGCAACAGACATGGTCTATCGTACAAGGATAAAGCACATCGGAGTGCGCCACCAGGAGTCGAGGGAGTTCGTTGGAGGTGGAGGCATGGAGTTGCGGAAGATCTCTGCGGAGGATATCGATACGAACATGCAGACGAAATCCGTGATAGGAGTCAAGTTCAAGAACGGTCTTGACTTGACTCATTCTGATGCATGTTGATCGAGGAGGACCCCAGGGAGAGGGGGCTTGTAGTCGCCAGTAGGGGAGATCCAGGTTGGAGGTACAGATACGTTTGTTAGGCTTCGAGGTGGAGTTCGTTTGTGGCGTGAGATATCAAGGTGGAGTTTGTTGAGATTATGACACCTCATCGCCAATATCGGACCGTCAGGATCACGCCACGTCATCGATCCTAGAGAGGTTTATTTGTCTAGTTTGTCCTAATTCTGATTAGGAAGTGGTTTAATGAGGGGGCTGATTTTTTGGGAGGAGTTAGAGGGGCTGACTCTTGCGGTTATGGCTGTTTCCAGCCATGGCCAGCTGGATATTTCCATGCTGGTTAGGTGCCATTAATAACTCTCCTTTGTTGGTGCTTCTTCCTTCTTAGGAGTAGGTGGTGCTTCTCCTATTTAATGGAGGGGGCTGCTACAGCAATCGGTGCAAAGAAAAACAGAAGAGAGAATCCAGGCTTGAGCCACCAGTGAGAAACAAGAGTGTGAAAGCAGGTCTGTAGGAGTTTTCCGGCGGCAGCGGCGCAGGCAAACCTTGTCGGTGCAGGAGGATCAGAGGCGGCAGCAGCGGGTTGCAGCGGCGATCTCCAGGCAGTCATCGAAAGGCTTCAGGCGGCGGCAGCGGCGACGACTCCAGTACAGACCAGGCGCGGCGGCGACAGCAGGCGTGCTGCGATTCAGCGGCGGCGCATTGGTTCACCTCAGGCGGAGGCAGCTCTGTCCAGCGGCGGCAGGCAGCTCCAGGCGGCGACAGCAGGTGCAGGAAACGGCGGATCCAGCGGAGGAAGAAGAACAGTGCACTGTCGCCCGGCGACATCACTACCGCCCGACGGTAGCGGTTTTTCAGGATTTTGGTTTTTTTGGGTTTTCCTTTGTTGTTCGACCGTGTTTTCGGTTTCAGTTTGTATCTTGTAACCTCATCAGCTTTTTTTAGTGGATCTTTTCCGACGTGCTCTCCCCGTGGATGTAGGAGCCCATCTCCGAACCACGCATATTATTTTGTCGTCTGGTTGTGCTTGCTTGGATTTAAATTTCGTTTATCATATTATTGCTCAGACTAGCCTCCGTTGCTAGATCCGCGGCGAACTACCGTAGTCGCGGATTCGGTCCTAATTTCACAATAAATTACTGCAATGCTTTAGTTATTATTACAAAGGACTGATTTTCGATAGATTTGAAAACTGAGGGACTGATATCTTGCGGAAAAAACTTAGGGGACTGATTTCTTAAAGGTGCAATAATTTAGGGAATGAAACACTAGTTTACCAATAAAAGTAGCCGAAATAAAGTAAATTATATAATAATGAAAAATTTATGTTGGGAACATGTGACAATTATAGGTACTGATATTGGACACTTATGAATATTGAAGTACGGGTATTGTATGCCAATACTGTGCACAGTGCCCCACGTGCGCAGGAGAGACAAACAATACTCTGCCGTAACTTAATGTACCTGAACGCATCTTTGCACACTATGTCTTTATAGAGTGGCGACTGTATACTTTCACAGTCGCACACTGAGGACGGGGGACCCCACTCATGGTCGCTGGTGTAAAATATGGAAGAGTGGTTCCCTTGTTCAAATATTGACATGCAACATGTAATTTTCTCTTTTGCAAATTTTTGAAATACTTTTACAGCTATATTATATGTACTTATTTGCAACTTCTAGTGCAGAAACAACATTGAGTAAATTAGAGAAGTCATCACTGATGCTTACATATGAAATAAATGCAGTTGGACCTGTTTTAGTGGTGAAGGTAGATTTTCATTGGCTTCTCTCTGCCTGTTTTCATATTGAACTTGGCGCGGGATCTTACATTGTTTTCTCTTATGACAATCTCCAGCATATGTTGCCCCTTCTGAGGGCAGGAGGTGGATCTGGAACCGATCAAGAATTTGCTGTAGTTGCAAATTTGAGTGCTAGAGTGGGATCCATAGGAGACAATAGATTAGGAGGATGGCATTCTTATAGAGCTTCAAAGACAGCTCTGAATCAATGTATGTTAGCTTTCTTGATTCTCTTTCTAATACTCTGCATATGAGCTGTTCTGGGGAGAGATATTTCAATCCAGTTTACGATAGCTGATGAGGTCGATAGATTTAGGGATGTAGATTGCCAATAATTGCTCTGATCAGCCAAATTTCTGTGTTATTTTTATCTACTTTTTATTTTGCTCTGTTTGATATTTGGCGAAGATAACAATTTGAGTATATATAAAGTTGTATGTGGCATCATATTCAGATGTCCTTTTGAACTAAACGATTTAGATCCTATTTGGGAGAGTGTTGATGGTTTTTAACTCACTATGAAGAATGTGGATAGTGTTCCGGTATGTGCGATCATAAATGTTAGATATGATGTACTTTATGAGTGATAGTGTTAGCTTAGAGTCCCCACGGGTGTTAAGATCACCCTCCCTTGTACATGTATATGTATTACCATTGTTCAATTGTGAATATACAAAAAACCTTTATTTCTATAATGGTATCAGAGCCAGGTTACCAACCCTAGTCGTCTCGTACACTCGATTCTGTTGCATCGCAGAATTTTTTGTCGCAGGTTCCATCCTCTCGAGCTTTCCGCCGCTGCTACCGATCCCAGCTTCCGATCCCGGCTTTTGCCGCACCTTCTTATCCCGGTTTTCGCTGATCTGCAGACGCCAAATCTACCTATTTCGTCGACGCCAGATCCCGTTGCTGTTTTTTTTCTCCCGGAGCCCGATTCGCCCGATCCGCCGACACCGACGCTGCCTCCAGCCGCCCGACAGAACGTGCTGCATCTTGCTCTCCCCTGCAGCCCGACGCTGCCTCCTGGAGCCCGACGCTGCCTCCTCCAGCCCGACGCCAACCCATCTGATTTCCGCTGCCTATTGCATCCCGACGCCAGCCCATCTGATTACCGCCACACGATGCTCTTCGCTTCCTATTGTAACCTGTCTGATTTCGCCGATTCCACTGATTTCTGCTTTTCAGCCGATCCGCGACTTCGACACTCTGCGCCCTTTTCTCTGTTGATTCTACAGCACCGACCTGCTCGGTTGAACATCTCGATAGCATTCAGTGCTCGTCCTCCTCCGACATCTTTTGCAGCTCAGTCCGGTGTTTCACGTCGTACGTTTGTTCGGTGCAACTACTGTCAGTGTCTTGGTCATGTCAAATCTGAATGTCGCAAGCTTCAAAGGGCTCAGTAGTCTGGTCAGCAGCGTGCCCCTTGTGCACTTTTCACTCACTTTTCGGCTCCGGCATAGTATCTCTCTGTATCTGCGCTTGCTCAGCTGATTGCCCAGCAGTTCTCCCAGCAGACTTCACTGTCTCGTTCCTCTCAGTCGGCTGCCTTCGCCCCTGCATGTATCTCCCCCTCCGACTTGTTGCTTGACTCTGGAGCCTCCTTTCACATGACATGATGTTACACACCTCTTCTCCTGTCAGCCTGTCTCCTCAGCCACATTACCAGTCGTGGCCTCCTTCATACTAGCCATTTTCATGTTCCCGATGTTGCTTATATACCTAGGTTATCCATGAACCTTATATCCACCAGTCAATTCATATCCCACGGTTGTCTTGTTACATTTGTTGAGTTTACATGCAGTGTGCAAGATCGTCTGACTGAGACATTCCTTGGAGCTGGTCGTCGTCGTAGCGGGGTTTATGTCCTTGATTGTCTCCACCTTCCATCCACTTCATCGTCACTTGCAGTTTCCTCCCTTTGTATTCCTTTAGTGAGTTTCTCTCAATGACATCAACTTCTTGGTCATCTCAGTGGTTCACGTCTAGCTTCTCTCATCAGCAATGGTTTCCTTGGTTATGCTTCTATTGAGCGGTCTCACTCTTGTTCATTCTGATGTATGAGGACCCACACCTTTTGTATCCAAGGGCGGACACCGGTACTATGTTCTTTTCGTTGATGACTATTCTCGTTATTGTTGAGTTTCTTTTATGCATTCTCGATTTGAATTTTTTCAGATCTATGTTACTTTTTCTGCTATGGTGCACACACAGTTTTCTGCTTCCATACACATTTTCCGTTCTGACTCAGAGGGATGGTATCACTCTTATGCTTTTTGAGATTCGTTAGCTATCCACGATATTCTCCCTCAGCTTGCCTGTCCCGGTGCACGCGCTCAGAATGACACCACTGAAAGGAAGCATCACCATATTATTGAGACAGCTCACACCATTCTTATCTCCTCTCACGTTTCTCCACATTTCTAGGCTGAGGTTGTTTTCACCGTTGTCTATCTTATTAACTTGCAGCCCTTCACTTTCCTTCAGGGTCAGTGTCCTGGTGAGTGTCTGTACTCTCGACCCTCACAACATACTCATCTTTGTGTTTTTGGCTGTTGGTGTTATGTTTTACTCCCTCCACGTGACAGTACTAAGCTCTCTGCTCAGTCTGTTCCTTGTGCCTTTCTTGGATACAGTACTGAGCATAAGAGAAATCGATGTTATGACCCGGTGGTGGAGACCACCCTATGTCAGGTCGACGAAAAAATGTCTGACGCCGCATCCCACCGGATCTCTTTCAGCCTGAAGTGTTTTATCGCATTGTAATTTTATTTTGCAATTTTATGTTGACAAAATTTCAGTTTGGATTTTGTGTGTAATGCAAGCCTGCACGATTCAAACACAGCCGTAGCAGTTGAAGTAGTATGTTACTCTATTGTTATAGATATATATATATAGGTTTAATTTGGTTAGGAGGCCAGCCAAAATTTTCCCCGATTTAGGAGCACTGTTTCTCTTCTTCTTCGGCCCGAGAAAAGCAAGGCCGCCAGGATAGGGCCAAACATGGCGATTCGGTTCTCCGCCTCGCCTCACCCCACGACCCAGCGACGCCCACGACTGTCGATCCAGCCACGACAACAGCTCCAACCGCCGGTCCACGTCTTCTCCGCCAGACCCACTCCGCCCGAGCTTCCGCCATGGCCGATTAACTGTTCCTTTCTTTCTTCTTCTTTCTCTGTTCGAATCCTATAAAAAAGGATCTCTGTAAATTTTTTTTTGGTGATGAATGAAATATTGAAAGCGTCTGCTGTGTTTGAATCGTGCTTGCTGTGAAGGTGATTCCCTTGAGGTTTTTGTGTGCTTCCTGTTAGAATTTAAGTGCGATCAAAGCTCCATGTGAGAGTTGTAGAGTAGGTTTTAGTTCCCCGGGTTGCTGCTCTTGTGCCTTGTTTCCTGTAGGAATTAGGTAAATGTTAAATATTGGAAAAGCAGATCAGATTGCTGTAAGTATTTCCGTGGTTTTGATTAGAGTTAGAGTAATTAATGAGTGTAGGATTTCTGAATGTTGATGAGAAGAAAAATTGAAGATAGATGGTCATTTCCTGTATGTGTGTTTTGGCCTCCGGTGAGGAAAATTGGGTGAAATGGTTCTGTTTCCTGTTGCGTTAGATAGAGAAGATGAGCAGTAAAATTAATTTTACTGTACTTGCCCAGTGAATTTTGTCTGGTTGTTCTCGAGGAGCAACAGTGGAATAATCATTACTTGTTGTTTGATGATGTTGTTGATTAACCTTGAATGAAGGTGATGTCTTGTCTGTTTACTTCCGTGAGACAGTAGAGCAATTGAGATTACGCGGAGCCACTTTGTGTGAACAAGTGTGAAATTTATCTCGTGTGCCAAGATTTCGTGGAGCCACTCTTGTGTGTGAGAGTGAGTGAATTTTAGGTTTGTTAGTTTGTGGCTTCCTTACTTTGTTGAGTGATTTCGTGGAACCAGCTCGTGTGAGGAAGCACTTTAATTCCTTGGTCCCCGTATGCGATAGCAGCCGAGCTCGGAGTGGGAGATCGAAGGTGATGAGGAGTTACTCGCGTGATCGCCATCGAATTCGAATACGGAAAACGTCTCTTCCGTGGGTAATTGTTTCTCTCTTTTCCTTTTGTGTGCCTCTATTTTTCTCGTAGGATAATATACTCATTGTTGGGTTTTCGCCCAAGTTTTGTCAGCGAACGCTACGTCGAAAACTCCAAACGGAAACGTATTTGGAGTTCACGATTTTCGTTTGCTACGACAAGGGGAACGGAACAAACGTTGCGAAATTCCTTCCTCGGATTTTAAATCGAACCATTATTTATGAAAAAAATCATTTTTAAACAAAATAGTGATTTTGTGCTTTTAAAAATCCAAGTTGAGTAATCTCTTAAGTACTGCGCCCGCTCTAAATTTGGCAAAATTAATTATTCATCACACACATTTAGGGTTTCCTAAAAAAAAGCCGACAGGCGCGCAAACCCTACGCACCGTCCTGCATCACCTGGTTGCTTGTCGACCTCACATCTCACGTGATGTTATCTTTGACGAGTCTCACCCCTTCTTCGTGTCCTCTGCCCACTCGACCTCACACTCATCCGTTCCTCCCTCTAACGTGAAGTTTCTCAGTCTTCCTATCTCTTCGCCTCATGTATCCTCTCCTTCGGTATGTCCACCTTCTCTTCCATTGCCGCAGTCTACTCCGTCACCTTATCCTCCCTTGCCACAGTCTACTCTGTCACCCCATCTTCCCTTGTCGTAGTCTACTCCATCACCTTCTCACTCCTCCACTTTGCCACCCACCTATCCCTCTGACACGTTCGTCGTCCTCCTTCCATATCACTACACTCGTTGCCCCCTTTCTGTTGCCTCGCCTCCAATGCCCCTAGACTCCGTGCTTATCTGCTCCAACAAGTGTCCTGTGGATGAACCTCCTGTGCGCCGCAAGGCCCGCAACCCACCTCGTGATAGGCATCCTCCCGACCGCCTTAGCCTTGCTACCTTACCGCTAGACCTACCTACCCTTCCTGCTACTGCCTGTAGTACTCTAGAGCTGACTTCCTACCGCGAGGTTGCGCAGATACCTGAGTGGCAGACTGCTATGTCTGCCAAGTTGGAGGCGCTCGAGCACACTCGTACATGATACCTTGTTTCTCTTCCACTTGGTGTTGTTCCTATTACTTACAAGTGAGTCTTCTAGGTGAAGACTCACTCTGATGGTTCTGTGGAGTGGTACAAGGCTCGGCTAGTTGCTCGTGGTTTTCAGCAGAAGCAGGGGAGAGACTATGACGAGACCTTTGCTTCAGTCGCTCACATGACTACGGTCCAGACTCTTATTGTAGTTGCAGTTGTTCGCCATTGGTCCCTGTCACAACTTGACATGAAGAATGCATTTATTCACGGTGATCTTGAGCAGGAGGTATATATGCTTCCTCCTCCTGGTCTATTTTCCTCTCAGGCCTTGTCTGTCGCTGGAGGCGAGCCCTTTATAGGCTCAAGCAGGCACCCTGTGCGCGGTTTGCATGTTTCAGCTCAGTCATTACAGCCGCAGGTTTCCAACAATGTCCACATGATCCAGCCATGTTCGTGCACTGCTCCTCTTGTGGTCGGACCCTTTTGCTACTCTACGTGGATGATATGATTATTATTGGTGATGATCTCTCTCATGTGGCCATCGTCAAACATTACATTCAGCAGCAGTTTTAGATGGTTGACCTTGGACAGTTGAGCTACTTCTTGGGTTTTGAGGTCAGCTCTACAGACCGCGGGTTTCAGTTCTCTCAGCAACGTTACACATCAGATCTCCTAGTGCGGGCTGCTCTCTCTAAATCTCGCACAGTGGACACCTCTATGAAGCTCCACCTTCAGCTACGCCCGGATGATGGGGTTCCACTCTCTGATCCTACTCGATGCAGCCACCTCGTGGTGAGTCTCGTCTATCTCACCATTACTCGGCCCGACATTGCCCATGATGTTCATGTGTTGAGCCACTTTGTTAGCGCGCCCACCTCTGTGCATTATGATCATCTGCTACGGATCCTGCGTTATCTCCGGGCAACTACTTCTCGTGGTCTCTTCTTCTCCAGCAGTAGTTCTCTATAACTCCGTGCTTACTCAGATTCTACCTGAGCTAGTGATCCCGTTGACCGTCGTTCTGTCACTGATTTCTGTCTGTTCTTGGGTTCTTCACTTATTGCATGGAAGCCCAAGAAGCAGACTGGTGTGTCTCGTTCCAGCACTGAGGCCGAGCTTCGAGCCATGACTACCACCGCTGAGGATATTATTCGGCTCCGTTGGCTTCTTGAGGACCTTGATGTCTCTTCTCCAGATCTCACTCCCCTCTATTGTGATAACACTGGTGTCATTCAGATCACTCTAAACCCGGTGAAACATTCTCTCTCCAAGCATATCAGCATGAATGCTTTCTTTCTACGTGAGCACTATGACTGTGACACTCCTGCTCCTTCCTTTATTCCTTCCGAGCAGCAGATTGCAGATTTGATGACAAAGCCGCAGACGAGGACCCAACATGCATATCTACTATCCAAACTCTTGATGTATGATCCTCCATGAGTTTGTGTGGTGTGTGTGTGTTAGATATGATGTACTTTATGAGTGATAGTGCTAGCTTAGAGTCACTACGGGCGTTAGGATCACCCTCCCTTGTACATGTATATGTATTACCATTGTTCGATTGTGAATATACAAAAAACCTTTATTCCTATCAATATAAACACTTTTTCAAAATGATATTTTAGGCCAAAATGTCACCACAATCATACATGTAATTAAACTTTAGTGGGCGTGGAGTTCAAACCCTCAAAAGTAAAATTTGGGCAAAAAAGGTGTCATGAAGTTCCTAACGGAAGTAAACCACTGTCTCAAACTGAACTTTAAAATCCCAAATTTCCTTGTCTGAACCTAATTAATGTGCCTTCTTATTTAAAGAGTAACTTGAACATTTTATGATTCCTATTTCCTGGAACGCATTCTGTGGCCATTCCAGACATTTCTATTACACTGAGATGAAATTTCAGTTTGGAGAATTCTGTGAGATTGGTGCACTAATCTTCAAAAATTTCAATGAGATTTCATGTGTCTCTGAGTGCTTAAACAAGATTATTGTTAATGAAGTTACTGCAGACATGAGATCTTTTTACTAAAATATATCATCACAGATACTTGCCTTATAATTCTAGTTGGTTTTGCAGTGACGAAGAACATTTCCGTGGAATTAGCTCGAAGAAAGGATCGAATAATCAGTATTCTTTTGCATCCAGGAACAGTGGACACTGATCTGTCAAAGCCGTTCCAGAAAAATGTCCCGCCCGGTAAGCTTTTTACAAGAGAATTTTCTGTAGAAAAGCTCCTAAGCATCATAAACAATGCTAAAGGCAGCGATAATGGAAAATTTTATGCATGGGATGGACAAGAAATTCCATGGTAGACATTGGCGATACATTTACATGGAGTTTTGAATGTTGGCATGTCCGGCAGAGGTGAAGCAATCTTTCTTCCCACAATATATTCCAAAACATGAAGGTTAACCACTGCTGTAACATGGATCTTGTATCATTAATTAATATGTTATTTTTTATATTTAGTGGCTGTGTATATTGTTCTTCATTTGCATCTTTGGTTCATCTGGTCTCTATTATCCTTCTTATGTAGGGATTAACATTAAGGCCTTGTTTGACGCGAATTCTCATCCTTACCGTGCAACCGCGACCGCGGTTCCCGCGGCGTGGATGAAAACCGCGCGAAATCCACGCTTTATAGCGGCGGGGCATTAACATGATATAAATTGCTAATCTAAATTGTAGCCGTGCAATAAAAATGACAAATTTATATGATTCCACTAATTTTCAATGTTCATATATATATATATATATATATATATATATATATATATATATATATATATATATATACACACACACACACACACACACACACGAACATCTTCGCACGGGCTACGCCCGTGCTCGATGCTCTCGGGCGGCCTTCGGCCGCATCCAGGCGGACTTTGCCCGCCTCCGAACGGGCTTCTCCCGTGCTCGATGTGTCGGTGCGGGTTGCGCCCGCATCAAAGCGGGATGCACACGCATCAAAGCGGGATGCGCCCGCATCAAAGCGGGATGCGCCCACATCAAAGCGGGTTGCACCAACATCAAGACGGGCAGTGCCGCAATATATACATATGAGTACTCAAAATGGCCGTAAAAAAATATAAATTAATATTACAATTTTTATTTTATAAAAAAAATTACGTTTTGCCGTAAAAACATTAATTTCACGCAATCTTTCTCTCACTCTTCTTTCTTTCCCTTCCCCAACTCTCTCCCTTTCTCTCTCCCTCTCTCTCCGCCCCCTTTCTCCTCTCCCTTCCGTCATCTCTCTCCCTTTCTCTCTCCCTCTCTCCTCCCCTCTCTCTCTCCCAACTCTCTCCCCCCCCCTCTCTCTCTCCCAACTCTCTCCCCCCATCTCATGCTCTCTCTCATGATCCAATGACTCTTGTTTGATCTATGGTGTGCCTCCAAATAACTATATTGTTTTATATAATAAGATATATATATGCTATTCTAAAAAGATTTATGAATGACTTTAAAGTGCCATTAGTTTAAATTCCATAGAACAAATCCTGACCCTTCATTTTTTTAAATACAACCCTTATTAAAACACTCCTCCGTCACACTATCTCAAAACCACGCAACCCTAACCCTCTCCTCCCTGATATCTAGCCGCTCGACAAAGGGAAACCCCGCTCCCTCATGCCATTTCCCTGATACCCAGCCCTGCTCCCTCACGCCATTATCCCAGCAGCCATCCCGACGGTACCTCCACCCTCGGTAATTACAGGAAGCTTTGCCCTAACTCCCGCAGATCTAGGGCTCCAAGGCGATCCCTGACAAACTAAAATTTGGTGCAAGGAAGATCTAGGGCTCCAATGCGATCTCAGGCGGACTGAAGGTCGGTGCAAGGCTCCACTTATTTTGTCGCTTTCTCAAAGTTTCTAAATCACTATAAAAGAAATATAAATCACATGAATTTAAAATTCATTGGATTGATTGCAGCCGTTGGATCTGTGTGCTTTATTCATCAACCGTTTGTTCTTTTATTATTAAAAAAAGGAAAAACTCTAGCCCTCCTAAACCTATAAATGAAGGGAAAAGAGAGAGTGTGTGAGAGAGAGAATGTGGAGGGGAGAGAGAAAGAGAGAGAAAGGAAAGAAGGGGAGAGAGGGAAATAGAGGAAAAAGGTTTTTTTTTCATATATTTTTTACAAAATAAATATTTTAATATTGATATATGTTTTTTTATGATCATTTTGACTACTCATATGTATATGTTGCGGGCGAAGCTTGCCGGGGGCGGCTGGATACTGTCCCGCATGACCATAGGGGCGGAGCCCCGTGTCGGGCACTCGTGTATATATATATATATATATATATATATATATAATGTATCGTGTACGTGCGTACGGGCAAGAGTCAAGATGACTTCAAATCGAAAAGTGATCAACATGAAAGTTGTAGATATCGTCGATACGAACAACTTTCATGTTGAACATTTTTTGATTTGGAGTTGTTTTGACCTTCGATTTGGGGATCGAAATCTGGGGCGACGAGAGTGCTACTTTTTGATTTGGAGCTGTTTTGGCCTTCGAGAGTGTTGTAGCACTCTTGCCGCCCTAAATTTCGATCCCCAAATCGACGGTCAAAACAGCTCCAAATCAAAAAGTGTTTAACATGAAAGTTGTTCGTATCGACGATATCTACAACTTTCATGTTAATCACTTTTCGATTTGAAGCCATCTTGACCCCCTTTTTTCGTTGTCCGTACGCCCGCACATAAAGTTGCCCGCATATTATATCTACCCAATATATATATATATATATATATATATATATATATATATATATATATATATATATATATATATATATATATATATATATATGACTTAAACTTTAAATTTTTCATGCTACTTCAGGATCAGTGTTCTGTTATTTATAGCTTTATGATTTTATATCCAAATTTACCATTATGATCTTAATTTCAACTGGAGAATCAGGTCTTCCTAAGGGCAGTTGTCTAATATACCCGGAACAGATGATGAGGGGAGTCTTCAATTGAAGAAATCCAGAGAGCTAATTCGAGCAGAGAGGAAACCAAGTAAATTTGCATTTCATCAATGTTCAGTTTTAGAGGGCTTCTTACAGGTATTTATATAGTACTAATCATAGTGATAAAAGACTCTTTGCCCCTCTACCTACTGTTTATCAGCCCTTTCCGCCTCCTCGTTTAACAAGCTACATTACTACCCGTCCTATTGTGTCCTTGTCCTCGAGGCTTAGAATTTAGGTGACGACGTGTAGGCCGTTTAAGTTTTCTCATGTAGAATCTTCAGTAGGGGAATTTGGTGTTGGAAAAAAGTAAAGAATCCTATTTAGAATGCCCAACAAAAAAGACTACCATTGCAAGTTGATGCGGAAGCAAAAATACGCTTGGAGTCTTTTAGAAGTATTTTTGTTCTTTTGTAAAAAATAAGTTATTAAAATAAGATAATCATAGGAGTTGAAAAAGTGATTCAACAAATTCTGAGAATTTTCTTAATAAACTAAGCAATATACCAAAGTACATGGATATGATGTTTGATTTCCCTAAACAATCCTTCGTCACTTCGCTTTCAAACTGAACTTTATCACCACAAACAGTACTTTGTCAAAAGTGTCGCTCTTCTTTGGGAGGAATTTTTGGGTCCGGAGCCCGTTTCCAAATTTTCTGTCCGGGAGCCATGAAAAGAGGATGCTTATCATATACTTTTTGATCTCTGGAGATCATATTAGGAGAAAACAATTTTAGGAGATCATATTTGAACTGAGGAGATCATATCTTGAACTCAAAAGATCATGTTTTGATCTTAAGAAAATATGATCTCTGGGAGATCAAAATATGATCTCTGGGAGATCAAAAATATGATCTCTGGGAGATCAAATATGATCTCCCAGAGAACACCCGTAGTCTGGGCTCCGAACGGAAAAATTAGGCCTTCTGGCCTTCTTTGGAGGTCTGAAACCAAAAGTGTCGCTCTTCTTTGGAGGTCTGAAACGCTATTTCGATCAATCTAGAGGTAGACAGGAGATTGCAAAACTCGTGCAATAGTGGAGGGAGAAAATTTCATTCGTCAAAAAATTTATTCATTGTCTTCATATAACTTTCATGTAGCATGAAGAGTAACCCAGGGAATGCAAGGTGTTTATTTTTAACTGGTAGATTATGAGTTTTGGATCGGGGTTTTAAATATTAATTAATTTTGGGAATGTGGAAGGTCAAGAAATGAAGTGGAAAATTCACATTGTGGTTTAATGATTGTGGAAGTCAAAATATGTTACGTGCCCTAGATTGAGAGCGCGTGCAAGGGGGGAATGGAGGGAAGTCCTTGAGGGAGGAGGGGAGAACCTTCTTGGAGCCTCGAGGAGCAATAGTGGCGAGGAGGGAGCGACGACGGCGGACTGCGGGCGGCGACGGACGAGCGGATCGTGGCTTGCGGCTAGGGTTCGACGAACATCGGGAATAGAGAGAGAACTAGAGAGAGGAGGAGATTTGATAATTGATTTTTTGCTTGCCACTTTACCAAAACCGGCTCCACATATATGGTGGGGAAAATAGAGCCAATCAAAGTTCTAAAATGCCCCCTCACTAGGGCATAACATGAGGATAAAAATACAAATCATGCATAAAATATAAAAAAGAGAAATGAGGATAATTTAGGTGGACACCACTCGAGGCTTGCGGCGCTTGTACGTGATTCCCCAGTGATGATCTGTAACATCACCCTACTCGACATCAAGCTTGTCCTGCGGCTACGGCGGTAATGGAACTAAGGGCATGGTTGACGGCTTGCCGACGAAGGCCTTTAGCTGGGACACGTAGAACACGTCATGAATCTGAGCGTCGGCGGGAAGACGGTGGCGATAAGCCACGTCCCCGATGCAGTGTAGAATCTCGAAAGGCCTAAAGAACTTAGGCCCCAGCTTCCGATAGGCCCCCTTCGAGACAATAGATTGGCGGTAGGGGCAGCATCTCTGTCACACCTAATCCTCGGGCGTGAAGAACAACTCGTGGTGACCCTGATTGTGAGCGGTCTCTATGCATGCCTGGGACTGAACAAGTTGGGCACGTGCAAGATGCAAAAACTCATCAAGCGAGCGCAGCTCAGTGTCGACGACGGTGGAACTGGCGGAGGCACTCCTAAAGGTAAGGAGGCGGGGAGGATCGCAACCGTCAATGAGGCGGAAGTGAGTGGTCTGGAGGGCTGTGATAGGAGGTATTGTAACAATACTCCACCCATGGAAGCCAATGAGCCTAGTCCTTGGGGCGATCTTATATAAGGCAGCAGAGGTACATCTCGAGCATCCGGTTGATCACCTCAGTCTGGCCGTCCAACTGAGGATTGTAGGCGAAGGAGAGGGTCAGCTTCGTACCACAGAGGGCAAAGAGCTCCTGCCAAAATTGTGATGTGAATACTTTGTCCCTGTAAGACACAATGCTCTCTGGTACTCCATGAAGACGAAACACCTGATCAAAGAAGGAGTGGGCAACCGCGGGGCCGGTGATAGGACGGCTCATTGCAATGAAGTGCACCCCCTTGGAGAAGCGGTCGACGACGACAAAGATGACAGAGTGGCCCCGAGAAGGAGGCAATTCCTCGATAAAGTCCCTCGATATGTCAGCCCAAATCCGTGTCGGGACCGGAAGGGGTTGCAGTAGTCCCGCGGGTGAAAGAGACTCTGTCTTGCTGCACTGACAAATAAGGCATGCTGTGATGAATGTTTGGACGCTCCGTTTGAACCCGTACCAAAAGAACTCGACGCGCACCCGTTGTAGGGTCTTGTGGACCCCCTCATGTGTATGACCATGGATGACCGCCAAAATGTTTGAAATGTGCAGGGAGGCATCGGGCACGAAGAAGCGGTCCCTGTACATATGGTCGTCCTGAACTGTCCGGTGCGGCAGAAGACATCTCTCCTGAATGCGGTGGAGTAACTCGCAAAGGGTCAGAGTGTCGAGGATCTCCTTACGAAGTCGGGCCAGAACTAGAGATGACGACGTGGAAACAGCGAAGAGGAGTGCGCCGAAG
This sequence comes from Platanthera guangdongensis, assembly GCA_039583875.1. NCBI lineage: Eukaryota > Viridiplantae > Streptophyta > Magnoliopsida > Asparagales > Orchidaceae > Platanthera > Platanthera guangdongensis. The sequence goes on from CM077153.1 coordinate 286,341,495, forward strand.
GAGTCGCGACGGGAGAGAGCGTCAGACGCACGGTTCAAGTGGCCCGCCTTGAACTCTACCCAAAAATCGTAACCCAAAAGGCGGCTCACCCAATGCTGTTGTGGCACTGTCGTCAGGCGTTGCTCCAACAAGTAATTGAGGCTGAAATGGTCCGTGCAGATCACGAATGCCCGTACCCACAAATATGGTTGCCAATGGTGGACGACCTTAGCCAGTCCGATGAGCTCCTGCTCGTAGGCCGGGAGCTTTTGATGATGGAGGGCTGTCGTGCAACTGAAGTAAGCAATTTGGTGCCCGTCCTGTTGCAGAACTGCCCCACTCCCGTGTTCGGAGGTGTCGCACTTGATCTGAAAATCCTTCTTGAAATTTGGAAGCTGGAGGACAGGGGCCGTGACCAAGACCTGCTCCACAGCCCGAAAGGCCGCCATTGCGGCGTCATCCCATACGAAGCACTGGCGGCGCAGGAGGGACAGTAAGGGAGCGACAATCACCGTGTACCCTTGGATGAATCTGCAGTAGTAGCTGGCTACACCAAGGAACCCACGGAGCTCCCGCTGAGTCTAGGGAAGGGGCCAATCGAGAATGCCCTGAATCTTGGTTGGATTCGCAGAGACGTCCGAGTGTCCGACGTCAGTGTCGAAAGAACATTTGGCATGCTTAAGGAATAACCAATGAGAGCGGACCAGCTGGAGGATCATGCAGAGGTGATCGAGATGTGCTTCCCAAGTCTTGCTGTACACTAAAATATCATCGAGGAAAACAAGTGCGCATCTACGAAGAAAAGTATGGAATATCTCATTCATAAGTTCCTGGAAGTTAGATGGGGGTTCGTGAGCCCGAAGGGCATCACGAGAAACTCAAAATGACCATGATGCTTGCGAAACACCGTCTTCTCCGCATCAGCGGGAGACATACGGACCTGGTGGTATCCCGAGCAAAGGTCAAGCTTGGAGAAGTAGCGGGCACCATGCAGCTAATCCAACAATTCTTTGACCACCGGGATGGGAAGCTTATCCTTCACTGTGACCGTGCTCAGGGCACGTCAGTCCACACAAAAGTGCCAAGAGTCATCCTTTTTGTAGACCAAAAGAACCGGGGAGAAGGGCAGGACACTGTGGCGGATAATACCATGACGAAGCATATCAGCGCACTGCTGCTCAATCTCATATTTCTGTAGGAAGGGGTAGCAGTAGGGACCTGTCATGGGCATAAAGCCCGATTGGGCCGGCCCGGTACCGGGCCCAATGGGACCGGGCTTTAGTCAACCGGGCTGAGCCCGGGCTTTACTTAAATCGGGCTCGGGTCCCTGCCCCGGGAAGTGGCCTGATCCGGCCCTTCGGGACGGGCCGGGCTTTTTTTTAAAAAAATATTTTACTTAAAAAATTATAATTATTAAATTATTTTTAAAAATTTAATACATTAACAATTTATAATTATTTTATTATGATAATAAAAAATTCTCTCACATGGACAAGAAAAATGCAATTTTATTAATATTAAATAACATTTACAATTTACATTAATTGAAAAAAAATGAAATTTATTATCATTATTAATTTTAGATAAAAAAAATTATAATATTCATTAATTTAACAAAACAAAAAAAAACAGTTTTTAGTTACTAGATATGCGCTTTCTCTTCAATCATATCGTAAATTTATTACGTCCATCTCGTCTTTTGTCTCCTCCGAGCTATCCTCCAATGCTGCAATGTGTTGTTTACTCTTCATAGCATCCAAATAGTCCTTGTAGCAGATGCATATTTTCAGAGATTCTTCGTTGAGCCGACTTTTCCGTTCGTTCAAAACCCTGCCACTAATAGAAAAAGCGGACTCCGAAGTTACCGTACTTGCTTAGATTATTAGTAAATCACGGTCCATATATGCCAAAATAGAATACTTATTAACTTTACCTTTCCACCATTTTAAGAGATCGAAGTTTTCAATCTCCTCCGTGCTCAAAATCACGGAATTTTGTTTTAGTGTACAATCCTAATTCATTTAAACTACTAGATGTGCGCACCTTTTTCTTTGCTGCTAATTCATAAATTTTATTTTTATAACTATCATTTGTTTTTGGTTGCGATATTTCTTCCCGAGTCCGCGAGCCGTATAAGTTATCATAATAATTGTAACACTCGGTAAAAAGAGAATTAATTTTTTGAATAATAACGTCATCATAATCATCAAAATTTAAATTTAAATTTAAATTTGTATTGATTTCTTCTATCAAATTTTCTATGCCATCTACGTTGAATAAAAAATTTAAAGCGGCGGCGCACAAAAACATTACAGTCATTTCTTTATAATATTTTAATTTTTTTGAACCATTATTTCAATTAATGGAAGTCATCCATCATGTTACTTATAATAATTAAATTTTTTTGCAATGTTTACAAAATTTTCAATTATTAGTGAGATTGTCGGATAGTACACGCCAGATAAAAAAACAGTCACCCTATAAAAACATTTTAATAAATACATATAATTTGCTAATACGTCTCAATCGGCATCAGACAAATCATGACTATTTACCATATTAGAATATTCCATAGGAAGTGATTTTTGTTGAAACGTGTTTTTTAACATTTTATATGTTGAGTTCTATCTAATAGACATATCAAATTGATGTTTCAAATATTTTTTACCCTGTGCGGTTAAAAAATGTTTAAAATCCTGAGATCGTTGCCTAAAAGTATAAATAACTCTAATAATTAGACGAATTTTTTCAATATAGGGTTCCATAGAGGTTAAACTATCTTGTACTACTAAATTTAAAACGTGAAAAACACAGCGAATGTGAAAAAATGCATCGTTTAGCATTAGTTTTAAATCACGTTTTAACCAATCAATAGCTAAAGTATTGTTATAGGCGTTATCTAAAGAAATTCTCATTATTTTAGCTTTTAATTTAGATTCTCGCACACATTTCATAATTACATTATATATAGCTTTAGCTGTGTGCGGATATTCGAAACATTCAAAACATATTACGCGCTTATTTAGCTCACATGAAACGAGATCGATGCAATAACACGTGATACAAATATACGATAATCCTACTTTTATGTTACCGCTCCAAACGTCTCTCGTTAATCTTACACGACCCTCGAACATTTCAAAAAAAATTATTAACAATTCTTTTGATTCTAAATATACTTTAATGACGTCGGGCCTAAGAGAAGCTCTACTTACATGTTGATATTTGGGCTGAAGCCCTCCATATATGTATTCTGTCGCATCCTCGTTGTCGCAGTGGCTGAATGATAACCCACATTTGATGATATGTTTCATCTGCAGGTCTCGTTGACGAAGTTGATCGTATGTCCAAATTTGTCCGGCTCCTGAAATTTGAGTCTGACTTGACTCGGGAGCTTGTTTTGAAACCCAAGATTTAAGGTGTCTTGACAGTGTCGAGTTGCCGGTAAGGATCAGCAGCTTCGAGCATAATTTGCATCACTCCTTGAATTCGGTGCCAACTTGAACCTTATCGAAATGCTCCCAAATTGTCATCATACGATTGTGCTCCACCACTACAAGCGTATTTTGAGTAGACGACCCTGACATTGAGGAGGACGACGCCATGCTATCATTGAAGACGTTGACTTGTTGAGTGAGTGGGAGCCTTGGAGGGAAAATGAGAAAGAGTGGGAGTGAGAGAGTGAGTGGGAGAGAGATAGTGAGAGAGAGTGAGTGGGAGAGAGATAGTGAGAGAGAGTGAGTGGGGGAGAGAGTGGGAGAGATAGAGTGGGCGGGTCAGGTTGGGGAATGAGAGAATGAGAGAGTGGGAGTGGGGGGGGGATTTTATAAATTTATTATTATTATTTTATTAGAGAGCCTAGGCTGGCCAGCCTAGGCCCTAGGCTGGCCAGCCTAGGCCCTAGGATCTGACTGTTGTACAACAGTATAACAGCCCTGCTGTACTGCTGTACAGTAGTGGGGACAACAGCCAGTTGGGCCTATTGCTGGTTGTTGGCCTGCTGCTAACGGCTCTTATTAGAGCCGTTATCAGGTAACAACTCTAATAAGAGTCGTTTAATTAACGACTCTTAATAAGAGCCGTTGGTTTTTTCTGGGCCTGGCCCGGCCCGGGCAATAACGCTAAACCCGGGCCCTGTAAGGGCCCTGGGCCGGGCCTAGGCCCGGGCCGGGCCTAGAGAGGCTTTTACCGGGCCGGGCTCAGCGGCGCACTGGGCCCGGTCCTTTTACCCACCACTAGCAGGGACGGACAACCACCGGTGCAGTATTCAGATGAAGGCAGATACTGTGGTCCTGGCTGCGGGAGGGAGGAAGCCCTGTCAGTGCGGCCATGGTGTCACCATACTCGCAAAGGAGAGCCAAAAGATCGAGCTGCACTGCAGGCTCAAGATGGAGAGAACAAACGCTGGTGGAATCTGATGTCGGGCGGCCCTGCCAAATCGTTGGGTGGGGTCTCGGACACCAAGACATCATCAAGCGCTCCAAATCCCACAAGATGGGTCTGAGTGTACGCTGCCAACACGTCCTCAGTACTGCTTCGAATCCCCGTAAGCGATAACGAAGAAATCAACATGAGAGTGATAGTCTTCCACAATTATGGGAACATTCCGACAAACCCAGGTGCAGGCTATGATGACGCCATTAGGCCCGACCACGCTCAAACGACTGTGACTGATGATAGGAAGCTGGAGCCGCTGGGCGGGGAGATCTCTGATGAAGCTTTGGATGTTGCCTGTGTCCATGAGAGCAAGTAGGGGTGCAACTCGGATCAGTTCGGTTCGGTTCTACTCAGAATCAAGAACCGACCCGTATAGGTTCGGTTCCAGATTTTTGGAAGCAAAACCGACACACGGTTCTAAATTCTAGAACTGGAATCGAACCAAAAATATCTGTTCGATTCCGGTTCGGTTCTCGGTTCCTTAAATTTAGAATGTAAATATATTGCACAAGTGCAAACCAATGTTTATGAATCGAAAAAACTAGAAGACTTTAAGCTTGCATGACTCCAAAATCATCAAGTTTTCTTAGATTACTAAATACATTTAATAATCTCATCATACAACATTTTATATTCAAAGATTCTAACAATTAAGTAAAAGTTCAACATTGTTAAAACATGTACAAATAGTTTATAAAATTACACTTGAAATACTTCAATCAAGCTGATTATTCATCAATCTCTTTGAAAAACCTCTTACTCGCAACAAATATATTTTTGATACCTAAATTCACTAACTTGGTTCTCGGATCGGTTCTGGATACTCGAGTGTAAGAACCGAGAATCGAACCAAGTGGTCAGTTCTGAAAATTTTGGACCCAGAACCGAACCGAGACACATAAGAACCGACCAGAACCGCTCGGTTCGGTCCGGTTCCGGTCCGATTCTCGGTTCTTCAGTTATTTGTGCACGCCCCTAAGAGCAAGGATGTGATGCTCGGCCAATGTGATGGACATCTGCACTGTGTCAGAAATGTAGGGGCCCGACATGGCATGTACAGAGATCGCTAAGTCCCATGGCCCATCATCCCCGACTTCCTCAACCGAGGGGTCGTCGACCTCGAGCCAAAAGTGGAGCTTGCATCAGTGCCCTCGACCATATGACTCGTCACAGTTGAAGGCAAGCCCCTTCACACGTCATTCAGCCATCTCCTGGGGTGATGAATGTCGGATGGTGGAGGGACGCTCCTCGTCTTTGGCCCTGGGGAGGCCGCCTGATGGTGGCTGATACTGACTGGATGTCCGAAAAGAGCTCTCACTTCTACGACCCCCCAAATATGGATGGTCCATGAGAATGCGCTTCTTGCATAGGCGAGCCAGTCTCATCGTTAAAGTGAGATTTGGTGGGTTCTGAAACTTGATGTCCATGCGGAGTCGCTCGTGTAAGCCTGCGGTGAAGAAGGCAAACTAGTGGGCCGCCGGAATCGATGGGGCGTGAGCGAGGAGCACCTTGAATTGCTCCAAATAGTCCTCGATGGATCCCGACTGCTTGAGGGAGATCAATTCACCGATAGGGTTGCTACAGATTGGTGGGCCAAAACGGAGCGTGCATTCCACAACGTGAGGTCGGGCTTCTCCCGTTGAAGTTGAGAGAACCACAGCTGTGCCGAACCCATGAGGTGGAAGGAGACCACACCGAGCCTATCCTCCCATGGAGTACGCTGTGCGGCGAAGAAGTGCTCCCAACGTGTCAACCATTTTAAGGGTTCTTTGAGGACCTCAAAGATTGGAAAATCCAGCTTCACATAGCGTGGTAGCCAGAGCGGGACGACAAATCGGGTGGCCCGAGTCCGGCTTGCAGCCCGGGAATGGAGGGGGAAGAATCTGTCGTGAGGCGTGGCGGAGACGGAGTTTTGTCCGGACGGAGAGCGACAAAGAGGGTTTGATGGTTGTCCGCCATCATGGATTTGAAGGATTCCAAGATCCGGGCCAAGGGCCGCCCAAATTTCCGTCGTCCATGGATGAAGAAGCCCGAGGAGGAGGGAATGAAGGTGAAGGAAGTAAGCCGGTGGAGGCCGCGAGGAGCGAACCCCCGACAATGGAAGAGCCGAATAGGATAGGCTCTGGAGATGGGCTGGCGGACGGCGGCTGATGCTGCGAGGACTGGGCGGAACCGAACGGCATAGGCCGGTGTAGAGAAGTCGTTTCCGAGCGGCGTAGGCCTCGATGATCGTCAGAAACGGCGTGGTAGGCCGCCGCGGGTGCCGAAATTGCTGGATCTGGAGAGTCGGCGGAGGGGAGGAGAGGTTCCTCTGATACCAAGTTGTTACGTGCCCTAAACTAAGAGCGCGTGCAAGGGGGGAGTGGAGGGAAGTCCTCAAGGGAGGGGGGGAGAACCTTCTTGGAGCATCGGGGAGCAATGGTGGCGAAGAGGGAGCGACGGTGACGGACTGTGATCAACGACGGGCGAGCGGATCGTGGCTTGCGGCTAGGGTTTGGAGAACAACAAGAATAAAGAGAGGAGATTTGATAATTGATTTTCTACTTGCCACTTAACCAAAACCGACCCCACATATATGGTGGGGAAAATAATCCCAATTAAAGTACTAAAATGCCCCCTCACTAGGGCATAATATGAGGATAAAAATACAAATCATGCATAGAATATAAATACGAGAAACAAGGATAATTTAGGTGGATGTCAATCGAGGCTCACGACGCTTGTACGTGATTCCCCATCAATTAACTGTAACAAAATGATGGCTATTATAGCTAATAAATAGATTCTCAAAGCTAAAAAGATGTACGAAATGATGTTTATGATTTGATAATATTTATATCTCATTTTTATTTGAGCATGAGCTTGATTTCATATAAGTTTGGTTGCAAAACTGTTAGGATTTTCAGAGCAAAATTAATGCTTCCCTTATGAAGGATATTTGGTAATAATAAAGACCAAATTAGGATTTATTGGTAGAGATAAAAGTTGTAGGTATAGCCAATAAGACATTGAGCTCGATTTTACTCTATGTTATTAAAGGAGTGCCTCAGATGAGCCTAAGGCTAAAGGTCATCAAGCTCAGAGGTTTACGCTTTTGTGCGACTTATTTGCTTCTTTGGAATATAAAATCAGCGACTGTGTGAAATTTTTATTATATTTTTTTCTTAAAAAATTAAGAAAAAAATAATGTAAGAACTGATGTAGGGTAGGCTATGGGGGTGCACAAAATCAAGGCTACTAGGGGCGGAATGCAAATGCGACACAAGCGCTAATCTAAATGCAATACAACCGTCGATGACGACGACCGATAATTCAGAGCAATGAAAATATTAACACCACACAAATTAATAAAAGAGTAGAGAACGAGCATTTAATTTTAAGCAATTTTGTAATGGCCTTCCTCCGCTCGGAGGGCCAAGGCCTAGCGCATGGTAAATAAATCCCACTTATAATTATTAGCGTATCGCAATAAAGTTCTACAAGTGCAAATCCTAGCAAAGCACAATATTCAATCCAGTAATAATGTCAAATCACATAAACCAATACAACAAGAGACTCACTAAGTAGCGGATTGACCAAGTCACTGAAGAATCCGGAGCCGGAGATGCATGTACGACGATCCGAAGTGGAACCGACGACGTGGAAATCGATGCAGGTGTCTGTCCTCAGCAGTGGGTGGAGGGATTGGGGCGGAAATGGATGGATCCCACCACGTAGGTATAGATCCGGGCGGGGAAGGGTAGATCCGACAATATGAGATTGGATCCGGGGAAAATTCCAGATATGGACTAATCCGGATAGGGGGAGGATTTCAGAAGGTGTCTCCACGGAAAGAAAGGGGCTGGCGGGAAGGGGAAATTAGGGTGACAAGTGGGCGGTGGTTGCATGGCTTAAAGGAGAGGCTGGTGGGGGGTGTTCAGGGTTGTGGAGAGGAGCTGCTGGTTGAGGGAAACAACAGGGTGGGCAAGCTTGGTGGAGGGGAAGTTGGTGGTCCAGCGGCTGCAGGGCTGTAGGCGAAGCAGCCAGCGGCCTGGGTGGCAAAAAACTGAAGCAGGGTGGAAACCAGCGCCTACAGGATTGGAAAACTTTATAAATGAACAGTTCATTTCATTTTTGAACAATATCAATGAATTTGGCAGTAATTCTTCTGGGCAGGAAATAGAGGCTGGTTTTGGAGGCTGTATGGGGGGTTGTAGGAGGGAGTTTGGGAGGGTAAAATGATCCTAGAGTTAGGGCAAAGATTGGGGAAGGAGATACACACCTAGGAGTCGTTACCTACAGTTCTACAGAGTCGGCACCGTGACGAGATCGCGGGATTCCTGAAATTCCTTTCACCAAAATCCGCAATATCTAGATCAGCTCCCTATCACATCTATTTATAATAAAACAAGGATGTCTTCTTTCACGGAGTCTCTACTGCATGTTCTCTTATTAACCGCATGTATTCGTCTATTCTCAACTTTGTGGTTCCCTTCAAACTTCTTTTTCCCTCTACACCTCCATTTTCACTTACACCTCGCGTGTTTGGCCACGTATACTATGTTCATAATCTTGGGACGCCCACTGACAAGATTGTTGCACGCGCCACAAAATATATGTTTGTTAGTTACTCTCGTACTCAGAAGGGTTATGTCTGTTTTTCCCCTAAGGATCACAAAGTTGTTATGTCTACTCAAAGGTCAGCCGTATCACTCTCAACCAACTGATTCTCTGCATCCGCCACTCCTTTCGCGGCATGTTATCCCCTTTACTTCAAACCTTCGACCTCTCCTTCTCAGTTTCCACACCAATCCCACCACCTCTTCTTTCCCCACCAATCTCACCCAAACCACCTCTCATTCGTGTGTATACTCATCCTCCTCCTTTGTCTACTATCATACGGGATATGTTCTCCTCTGATGATATTTTGCAACTTGCAGATCCAGCAACTGCTTCTACTGCTCACCCAATGACGAATTATGTCTCCTTACACTACCTCTCTCCGGAACTTCGACAAATTACTCTTTCTTTATCCTCTATCACCGCCCCTAACTCTGTGCAGAAGGCTCTTCAACATTCGGGGTGGCGGGAGGCTATGGACGAGGAAATGTCTACTCTTTGTGTAAACCACACTTGAGATCTTGACCCTCTTCCTCCTGGACAGGCTTGCGTGAGTTGTAAGTGGGTGTTTGTCATCAAACATAGTCCGGATGGGACGGTTCAACGTTTGAAAGCTCGTCTAGTCGCTCGCAGTTTTACTCAACAACAAGGTCTAGATTATGATGAGACTTTCTCTCCAGTCGCTAAACTCAATACTGTTTGTGTTTTGATTTCCCTCGCTGTTCATCGACACCGGCCGTTGCGCCAATTAAATGTAAAAAATGTTTTCCTTAATGGCGATTTGCAGAAGATCGTTTATATGCAACAACCTCCCGGGTTTGAGACTACGGGGAAGTCTTTTGTCTGTTATTTGAAGAAGTCATTTTATGGTCTCAAACAGTCTCCTCGTACATGGTTTGAGAAATTCAGTCAGACCGTTAGTGTTGTTGGGTTCACTCGGAGTTCAGCTGACTTCTCTTTGTTCACTCGTCATCATCCAACAGACACAATGATTATCTTGGTGTATGTGGATGATATTTTGATTACGGGAGACGATCTTAACAGAATACATATGATCAAACAACATCTAGCGTCTGTGTTTCAAAAAAAGTACCTCGGTAGCCTTCGATATTTTCTTGGTCTCGAGGTGGCTCGGAGACCTGATGGGTTTGTGTTAACTCAAAGAAATTACTGTCTTGACTTACTTCATGATGCGGGCTACTCTGGATGTAAGTTTGCCGACACTCCCATGAATATCAATCACAAGTTCTGCGCTCATGCCTCAGACTCTGATTTGCTCTTTCTGAACCCAGAGTATTATCGTCGTTTTGTGGGAAAGCTGATATAACTCACTGTTACTAGACATGGTATATCTTTTGCTGTTGGAGTTGTCAGTCGATTCATACATGAGCCACATATCTCTCATCTCCAAGTAGTTGAGCGCATTCTTCGATACATGAAGACTGCTCCTGAACAAAGACTTGTATACAAGATTTATTTATCTCCCTTATCTCTGAGTGCTTATTCTGGCGCTAATTATGTCGGTTCTTTGGATGATGGTCATTCTGCAAGTGAATACTGCACTTATTTTGGAGGACATCTCATTACATAGTACAATAAGAAACAGTCTGTTGTTGTTCGTTCATCTGCTGAAGCCGAGTATCGTTCAATGACATCGGTTGTGTTTGAGCTTACATGGCTTGAGGGTCTCCTTTATGATTTAGGAGTCAAGCTTTCTGTTATGACCCTTTCAATGTTACCCAGAGGAGAGGTCGACGCGGATTATCGGAGGTGGCCGGTTGTAGAGATGAGGGGTGGTGGAGATACCGTAGAGCCGGAGCCGCGGCTGCCTAGACGGGGTTGCTCGTTGGAGGAGAGAGCCACCGGTTATCTCACTACAAGAGACAAGGAACTAGAACTTCATTTCATATCCAACACATACAATACTCATGCCTTTATATAGGATTACAACTTATAAAAAGACAAAATACTCATGATGAAACCTAAAATTAGACTCGGGGCTCGAGACTCCCACTTAATGATAAATAATAATACGCATCATGACAACATCCAACTCATAACACATAACCGACACATAACATTTCATCCGTCCTTGAAATCGAGCTTGCTCTCAAGCTCGAATTTCACGTGGTGACCGGAGCATCTTGTATCTTGATTTCCCGCCAAAATAGTGCATGATATCACGTAGCGCCGTTGGCGGCGACGGTGAGTGGTGGCGGCGCCGTTGGAAAGACAAGCGGCGTAAGTAATGACTTTGGCAAGGTCGGTGGAGCGGTGAGGAGCAACAGCAGCAGGTAGGTCGGGTAAGCGACGACCGGCATAAGGAACAAATCTGTAGGCGGTGAGATGACCGTCGGGGTCGGTAGAGCGGTGGCTGGCAGAGCAAGTGCTGGCGGAAAGGCGGCCATGATGTCTGATGAAGGTGGCCCAAGGTGGGGCGGTTCTGCCACGACATGTGATGGCGAAAGGTAAATTACCGCTAAGAGCGGTGGCACGTCAGCGGTCGACGCAGATGGCGACTGCACGAAAAGAGACGGCGGTGGAAGTGGTACGGACACGGGCTGCGGTAGAAAGGCGGATGTTGGGTTCTTAATGTGGTGGAGGAGTGTGTCGGTATTCCGAAGGCGTGTGCCCATGGAGCTCATCATTTCTTGTAGCCATGATTGGATGGTTGCGACATCCACAAAAGTTAATTTAGTGCTCCCCATAAGAGGACGTAAATAATTTAATTAAGAAGTAATCAAGCCGTTAATTATTAATTAATCCAAGAGAGAATTAATGGCTGAAGGGGGGAAACACAACAATTTTTTTAAAAAAAAGAAATTAAAGTGGGGCTGCTGGTGTGGGGGAGTGGGGCCCAAGCCAGAATTTATAGATAGGAACGAGGCCTGCGGTATGGGTGTAATAAAATAGAAATAAAAGGCAAAAATCGCGCAGGGCTCGAGAAGAAGAGAATGATAAGGCTTGTCAGGAAGGGCTCGAGGAGAAGCAGCAGGGCTCGTCGGTGCGGGGCTCGAGAATGGCGATGCTGGAAACTGGAGTGAAGGCTGGTCAGCGCAGGTCTCGATGAAGCAAAAGATTTAGAAGGCGCAGAGTTGGGGCGGAGGTTGTCGATTCAAGCGGGGAAGCTGCAGATGACGACTCACGGAATCCGGGCCGATGCATGACGATGAAGAGGCGCAGCTCGACGATGAAGAGGCGCAACTCGACGATGCAGGATCGCAGCGCGATGATGAATTTGGAGATCGACGATGCCCGACGATGTTGCTGGACAGCGCTGGAGAGCTGGCCGGCGGCGGGTTTGCAGATGCCGACTTCGACGGAACTGCAGCGACCGTTTTTTTTTGCGGTTTCTGGCATAGATGGAGGGCGCTGTTGCTGAAGATGTGGTGTGTGGATGACGATGCTTGATGTGGGGAAAGGGGCCGGTTGGAGATTTTGACAGAACGGGGAAATGATGGTGGCGGAAGAGAATCGATCCCTCTGATACCAAGTTGTTATGACCCTTTCAATGTTACCCAGAGGAGAGGTCGACGAGGATGATCAGAGGTGGCCGATTGTAGAGATGAGGGGTGGTGGAGATACCGTAAAGCCGGAACCGCGGTTGCCTAGGCGGGGTTGCTCGTTGGAGATGAGAGCCACCAGTTATCTCACTACAAGGGACAAGGAACTAGAACTTCATTTCATATCCAACACATACAATACCCATGTCTTTATATAGGCTTACAACTTATAAAAAGACAAAACACTGATGATGAAACCTAAAACTAGACTCGGGGCTCGAGTCTCCCACTTAATGATAAATAATAATACGCATCGTGACAACATCCAACTCATAACACATAACCGACACATAACATCTGATACCAAGTTGTTATGACCCTTTCAATGTTACCCAGAGGAGAGGTCGACGGGGATGATCAGAGGTGGCCGATTGTAGAGATGAGGGGTGGTGGAGATACCGTAGAGCCGGAACTGCGGCTGCCTAGGCGGGGTTGCTCGTTGGAGTAGAGAGCCACCAGTTATCTCACTATAAGGGACAAGAAATTAGAACTTCATTTCATATCCAGCACATACAATACTCATGCCTTTATATAGACTTACAACTTATAAAAAGACAAAACACTCATGATGAAACCTAAAACTAGACTCGGGGCTCGAGGCTCCCACTTAATGATAAATAATAATACGCATCATGACAACATCCAACTCATAACTCATAACACATAACCGACACATAACACTTTCATCACCTGTCACTCTATTTTGTGATAGTCAAGTTGTCATACACATTGCCAAGAATCATGTTTTACATGAACAGACGAAATACATTGAAGTTGATTGTCATTTCATTTGGGAGAAGGTTCAATTGAAGAATATAGAGTTAATGTATGTTCCCACTGCTGAGCAAGTTGCTGACATCCTCACCAAGGCCTTACCACGACCTCTGTACTATCAGTTCTTGTCCAAGCTTGGTGCCTACGATTTGTACGCGCCAGCTTGCGGGGGAGTGTTGAAGAAAATATGTAAATGCCCATTAGTGAAGGCTCATTTAGTCTCTTAGCTAGGTAGTTTGGTCACACATCTTGAATAAGACATTCTCTCCTCTTCCTCCTATATATTTGTACTCATAACATGTATATTGATAGTTTTTTACATGTAGTACCGGGGAATTTTCTCCATCATGTAATTCTTCTACACCTCATCAATTATAAGAATTGGGAACGTATCCTGGACAATGTTTTTATTCATACCCTATAGTCAACGAATAGCCTCCATATTTCATTCTTTTTGGTTACCAACTAATGGAGATAGCCGACCCACGAACGTGTCCCATAGGAGGCGGTGATTTGCTACCCGTTCGAACGATCCGAGTCCACGGATGTGTCCATACATGCTTTATGAGTCCTTTTCATATATATTTTTATTTATTTTGAGTTGTATTTGACATCTGATCGACTCTGATGATATGATCCATCCGATTAGGATACCCTATTTCGGTTATGACTTATTTTATGCATGTAGGGGACCGGCTGTGGAGGGATCGATGGTTATTTTGCAGTTTGTGATAACTGTCGGTCTCCCATTTCTCTCGTTGCGACTCCGGGAAACCTCCGTGGTGCGACTCATGGAACCTCCTCCTTGGTCCTAACCCCCCCCCCCCCCCCCCCCCCCCCCCCCGCCCCCCCCCCTCCCTTCAACCACCGCTGCCCTCTGTATTTACAGCCGAACTCCTTAACTCCTCCAAACCATTGCCAACTCCATTCTTACAGCGCCAAAATCACATTTTCTTGTTGTTTCCTTTCCCAACAACCCACGAACTCATCCCCGTGGATCCCACTATCCAAAACCCTCCACTGAACCTCACACCCCCGCTAAATCACTCGGCCAAGACCCCCACTTGACCCAACTCCTCCAAAAACGTACGCCCAGTCCCCAATCATTGATTCCTACTTCCGATCTCCCTCATAGAAGTCCAAATCTCTTATTCCCAACAACCTGCCCCGCTGTCTAGATAATCCACGCCTAAATATCCCTCCCATAGCCTTCAAATTCCTCTGTGGCTACGTTCGCCCGCCACCTGCATGCGTACATCATTATTTAAAGTTTTTGTTTTCTATTATTGCATTTGTTGTTGTGAAATCATATATTTGCAGGACATATTATGTGCACGCTTAAAAGTACTTGCGTTTCAATTGTTTGTGAATTTAAATTTGCTTGCCACAATATTTTTCTGCGAACAAATGTGCCTTTGAATATGTTTTATTTTGGCTTATCATTTATGGTAATTTTAATTGGACTACTCCTTGCATTTGTATAGCATCACATCTCATTTAGGATTGCATTCTTGAGTACCTATATCGTTGTCAACCTACCCCCGTATGCTTCGGGCTCTCTCTAATAGTGTCATGTTCATGCATTCATTAATTCCATTTTGCTGTGGAGTTTCTCTGACTGTGTGATGCTTGAAAATGCCTTCATTCTTGCAGAACTCATCAAACTCAGTTGAACAAAATTCCATACTTGTCAGTTCGCTGACACTTAACTTTCTTCTTTGTTTGGTTCTCAACCAGAACCTTTCATTGCATGGAAATTTTAAAAACATCACTCCTGTGTTTCAACAAGTACACTCACCCCATTCTACAGTAATCATTAGTTAGAGAGAAAGTACCATGCTCCATCTTTCGATGGAACACGAGAGGGTCCCCAGACATTTGCATGTATGTAGTCAAGAGTAGCTTTGGTTCTGTGCACCACTTTGTAAAATTGAATACGTTGTTGCTTGCCGAAAATGCAATGCTCACAAAACCCCAAAGTAGATATTTTATGATCACCCAATAATTCTCGCTTACTTAGAATCACGATCTCTTTTTCACCGGCATGACCAAGTCACATATGCCGCAAATTGGTTATATTTGAATTTGATTTATTTGCAATTGATATTGTAGCCATTGTACCGGTAACTGTCCCCCTTTGTAGGACATACATGGTATTCTGCTTGAGTCCTTTCATTATCATCAGAGCTCCTTTAGTGATATGTAGGAATCCACCTTCACAACTATATTTGAAACTCTTTAAATTCTTACTACCTAAAGAGATTATGTTCTTTTCCAGATCAGGGATGTGTTAGACCACAGTGAGAGTTCTAATGATGCCATCGTACATTCTGATCCAAACTGAACAAATGTCAATTATCTTGCATGGTGCGTTATTGCCCATTAGGGCATTTCCACTATCAACTTTTTCATGTGTAAATCCAATCCTTGTTTTGACACATGTGAAAAGAACCTAAATTCAAAATCCATTGATCCATTGGGTGTACATGATCAATTACAGAGAGTACCATATCTGCTTCAGAGCCTGAGTTATCTTTTGCAACAACAACCACTAGGGCTTTTCATTGTTTCGTAGGACACTCTTTCTTCCAGTAACCCGGTTCTTTGCAGTTGTTACAGATGTCACGTGGATTGACACGTGAATCTTGATCTCTGAATTTGGATCTTCTTTTTTCCTTTCCATTACTTTTTCTGGACGACCTTGTCACTAGTCAAAATTCATTACTGTCAGTCCAACTGCTTTCTTTTCTATACTATTTCCAGTAGCTTTATGACGAAGTTGTCATGAATAGAGACTACAACGGACCTCCCCGAGAATGATAGTATCTCTACCAACGACAAAATAATTGACAAAATTTTCATATGAAGGTGGTAGAGATACTAATAGAATTAGGGCTGTATCTTCGACTTTGACATTCACGTTTTTCAAATCCACAAGGATGGAGTTTATTTTTCGAAGGAGAACATATGTTGTTTCAACAACAATTTGTTGGCTAGAGATTTCGTCATGTAGAGACTTTCCAACTTCAACCATAAACCAGCGTCCGTTAGCGGCATCCAATTACCTTATTGCCTCAACAACGCCTGCATCTTGATGCGACAGAGACTAAAATTGTTCTTCCCTATGAACTTATCGATCTTCATGTTGTTGTTTGTCATCGTTCTTCAAACTACAAACCAGCTAAATAGATCATAGATGGACGAGAAACCTTGCTTTGATACTAGTTTGTTGCGGAAATTCGAGTAAAATGAAATAGAAAATAAATAATCACAGACGACACAGATTTATGTGGTTCACCCCAAGATGGGCTACGTTCACGGGCAACAGTTGGATTTTCACTATTCAGACCGGAGGTGATTATAGACAAATGGGTGGATTTCCGAATTCAGATGAAATCCCAAATCCCCAGAACCTACCCCGCTATCCAGATAATCTACGCCTAAATCTCCCTCCCGCAGCCTTCAAATTCCTTCGTTGCTACATTCCCCTGCCGTCTGCATGTGTAAATTGTTATTTAGAGTCTTTATCTTCTATTATTGCATATCTGGAACTATACTTTGTTAGATATGAGATTATATGCATTTGTTATTGTGAGATCATATATTTGTATGATTTATTCTGTGCACACTTAAAAATATTTGCACCTTAATTATTTGTGAGTTAAAATTTTCTAGCCATAAATTTCTATGAACAAATGTTTCTTTGAATAAGTTTTATTTTGATTAATTATTTATGCTAAATTTAATCGGACTATTCTTTGCATTTGCATAGTGTCGCATCTCATTTAGGATTGCATTTTAGAGTACCTGTGTCGTTGTCAACCTATCCCTGCATCACCAACTCTATCAAGAAAGAATGTGGGCTTTCACTATATCTAATAATGCCGACATCTAACATGCTGTTTATCAACTGCTCAATCTCATTTTTTTGCGAGGCCGGATAATGGTAAGGTCTACATTGACAACCTGAATTGGTTCCTTTAACTAATATAATATTTGATTATTATGTGCTCTAGTTGGAGTCAGGTGGGTTCCTCAAATAAATTCTAATATTCTGATAAGAGCACTTGTAACTGAACCTTAGCTTCACCAGAAATCATACGATCGTTGTTTTCACATATAATTCTGAGACTGAATTGTTGGAGAGTTTCCTGGATATCTAACATAAACTTATCATTAAAAACTGTGCACGTTTTTTATTTGAATTTGCATTTTTTTCCTTGGAGATTACTTTACCTCCAGTTGTTCTACACTTATATTGCATTTTAATGATATCATCCTGCCGTTGGAACTAAACTTCATTTTATGATGTTTGAAATCCCTGTGCGCTATGCCCAAGGTTACCAACCGTTGAATCCCCATGAGAATGTCACATCTCCCTAGTGGTAGAATTAGCATATCACTCAAAGCAGAGGACTCTGCATAACCCATTTGAAGTCTTCACGCATAAATTAATTATGAATTTTGTTTTACTGAGAATGGAGGAATAGCCTTTAAAGGACAACCCAACTGTGCGCTTATCCAAAAAACTATGGATGGATGAGTCCATTAAAATGTAGACAGATTTTTAATTAATATACTATCGTGTTACTCTCATCATGTTGACCATTGATACCTGTGTTTTTGCATTCATAAATTTCTGAGGAATGATTATGCAACTTTTTTATCGCCATACCAGAAGTAAAGGCCCTTAGTTTTTTTTCCTGACATCTCACTTGAAGTAAGCTGCTTAGAGCAACGAGATTGGGAAGGAGAAGGAAATTTATAGCCTGATTGATTGTCAATTTCTTGATAAGGGCGCTAAAGTTTCAAATTGAGCTTGGAAGATCCCCTGATGATGAAAAGGTATTCTGTGAACCAGATTAACATGTTGCTCCTGAATCCTAGATAGATTGAAATCTTCCCGAAGGGAGTTAGACATAAGCATTCAAACAGGTAACTCGATTTCAACCTTCAGCCCCTTAAGGATGCAGGATAGCTCCTATCTGTTGAATGCATCTAGGTGTTGCTGGATGTTGGAGATTGACTTGGTTGACCGGGTCAACAAGTCAAAAAGGTTTTTTTTGGGTATTATTTTATGTTATGCATTTATTAAGAGAGAGGGTGTGTACATTTATGATGAGAAAGGTTTTATGGTTTTGTTTTGCCTATATAAAGGCCCCCCCCCCCCCCCCCCCCCCGTACATTTTAAGTGGATGAAAATTGAGAGAAAAACTTCCCAAGTTTTAGTGTGAGTTTTGAGAGAGAGAGCGCTGCAGCGCTGGTTGCCGAGCGAGTAGAAGAGGTAGCCGGGCGAGTGGGGTTGATCTCGCCCAGTGGTTTAGTGGTCTCGCGATTGATCTCGCGTGCGAGTAGGAGGTCTCGCCAGCGTGCAGGAAGTCGGTCTAGGCGAACGGGGAGTTGTGCTCGCCGGCGGTTGTAGTGGTGCAGCTCGGGAAGTTCTCGCCTGGGAAGGTCTCGCCGGCTGCGGCTAGTGAGGAGGGGAACAAGTGCCCGCTAGGGGGAAGCTGCTTGCGAGAAATTGCGTAGGTCACCTGGGTTGATCTCGCCGGGGAAACTTGCGCACACTTGGCGGTCTCGCCAAGAGAGTTCTCGCCGACTTGCTTATTTGGGAGCCGGGTAGAGAGGGAGTGTGGTGTCTTGTAAGCTTGAAGTTGCAAGGAAGGGACCTAGTCACGTTTCCAACACTGGATGGCCTCTATCTGTTGCAATTTCTTAATATCGCTGAATGGATCTTCAAGCAAAGGAACAGCATGGACATATTCCTCCCACTGCTGTGAAGCTTGAGTTAAGCGGGATTTTCCTGAAACGATTTTAACCTTTAATTACTGGGGTGTATAGCCAATTTCAAATAGTTTCTCATGTCGTTTAAGCCATTGCTTCAGCTCATCCATACAGCCTTTAGAAACTCAATTCCAGGGCTTCAATTGGTAATTGGTATCGTGGATTGCAATTAGGTTTGAAATCGAAGGAAGACAATGGAATTCAAAAGATCTTGAATCAATTTACCCATATTCTCATGAGTTTGTTTGAAAATGATTCATTTCATTCTTGAATCTGTAATCTGCTGCTCGTAAGAAACAAATGAAGGAGCAAGAGTGCAACAACCATAGTGCTCACGTAGGAAGAAAGCATCCACACCAATATGCTTTGAGAATGAGTGCTTCACCGGATTTAGAATAATCTTAATGACACTGGTGTTATCACAGTAAAGTGGGATGAGATTCGGAGAATAGAGACCAAGGTCCTCAAGAAGTCAACAGAATCAAATAATATCCTCAACCGTGGTAGCTATGGCCCGAAGCTCATCCTCAGTGCTGGAACGAGAAACACCAGTTTGTTTTTTGAACTTTCATGCAATAAGTGAAGAACCAAAAAACAGACAGAAATTAGTGACAGAGCGACGATCAACAGTATCACTAGCCCAGGTAGCATCCGAGTAAGCACAGAGTTGTAGAGTACTACTGCTGGAGAAGAAAATACCACGAAAAATCGTCGCTCGGAGATAGCGCAGGAGCTGCAGCAGGTGACCGTAGTGCACAAAGGTAGGCGCACTAACAAACTAGTTTAACACATGAACAACATGAGTAATGTGGGGCCGAGTAATGATGAGGTAGACGAGGCTCCCAACATGGGACAGTAGCAAGTGAGATCAGAGAGTGGAACACCATCATCCGAACATAGCTGAAGGTGAAGTTCCATAGGGGTGTCCACTGTGAGAGAGTTAGAGATCTGATGTGCCCCGCTACTGAGAGAGCTGAAAACCGTTGTCTGTAGAGCTGACCTCAAGATCCAAAGAGTAGCTCAGCTGTCCAAGGCGGGACATCTGAAATTGCTCCTGAAGATGATGCTTGACGAAGGCTACATGAGAACGGTCATCATCAGTAATAATCATATCATCCACATTAAATGACAAAAGAGTCTGATCATGATAGGAGGAGTGCACAAACAAAGCTGTATCACATGGACTTGGCTGGAAACCGACAACTATAATGGCTAAGCTGAAACGTGCAAACCACGCTCTGGGCGCCGCCTGCTTGAGCCCATAAAGAGCTCTCCTCAAGCGGCAGACAAGGCCTGGATGGGAGGATGGATTAGGAGGAAACATGTTACCTCCTGCTGAGGATCACCATGAAGAAAAACATTCTTCACGTCGAGCTGCGATAGAGACCAGTGACGAACAACTGCAGTTGCAATAAGAGTCCGAACTGTAGTCATGTGGACGACTGAAGCAAATGTCTCGTCATAGTCTTTCCCCCGCTCCTGCTGAAAATCACGTGCAACTAGACGAACCTTGTTCCTATCTACAAAATCATCAGAGCGGGTTTTGATCTTGAAGAGCCACTTGCAAGTAATAAGAATAACACCAGATGAAATAGGAACAAGGTCTCATGTACGAGTATGCTCAAGCGTCTTCAACTCAGCAGACATAACAACCTGCCACTCAGGTATTTGGGAGGCCTCACGGTAGGAAGCCGGCTTTGGAGCACGACCGACAGTAGCTGGAAGGGCAGGTAGGTCCAATAGTAGTGTAGCAAAGCTAAGGCGGTCGGGAGAACGTCTCTCGCAAGGTGGGTTGCGATGCACAGGTGGATCATCCACAGGACACTCGCTGGAGGAGACAGGCACTGAGTCAAGGGGCACTGGAGACGAGGGAACGGGAGGAGGATGATTGGTGTAATGATATGAATGGGGGACGATGAGCGCGTTAGAGGGAGAAGTGGAAGGCGAAAAGGAGATGTCAGAAGATGAGATTGGAGAGGTCAGAGATGGTGTCGACGGACGCATGGGGAGAGAAGGTGAACATACTGGTGGAGAGGAGACATGAGGCAGTGTGGTAGGAAGAGGGAGAAACTGCATATCAGAGGGAGTCACGGATGAGTGCGAGGTCGAGGGGACAGAGTACACAAAAAAGAGTGAGACTCGTGAAAAGTGAGATCACGTGAGATGCGAAGTTGGCGTGCAATAGGATCATAACATCGATAGCCATTGTGCTCAGTACTATATTCAAGAAAGACACAAGATACAGATTGAGCAGAGAGTTTGGTACACTCACGTGGAGAAAGTAGAACATAACACCGACAACCAAAAAATCGAAGATGAGTATAACGTGGGGGTCGAGAGTGCAAACACTCACCAAGACACTGACCCTGAGGAAAGGTGGAGGGTTGCAGGTTAATAAGGTAGACAACTGTGGAAACAGCCTTAACCCAAAAGTGAGGAGGAGCGTGAGAAGAGATTAGAAGAGTACGAGTTGCTCTATGATGCGACAATACTTCTTTCCAGAGATATCATTCTGAGCGTGGGCATCAGGACAGGTAAACTAAGAGAGAGTGTCGTGGGTAGCTAAAAGATCACGAAAAGCATGAAAGAGGGGTCCCCCTCCCCCTCGAGTCGGAACGGAAAATGCATATGAAATCAGATAGCTGGGTGCGCACCATAGCAGAGAAAGTATCATAAATCAGAAAGAATTCAGATCGAGAGTGCATAAAATAAATGCACAATAGTAAGAGTAATCATCGACAAATATAACATAATACCAATGCCCTCCCTTCGATACAAAAGATGCAGGACCCCATACATTTGAATGAACTAAATCAAAAGGACGCTGAGACCGAGACTCACTATACTGATAGGGGGTTTGTAGTTGTTTACCAAGCTTACAATCCGTACAAGAGTGAGACTGATTAACAGAAACACGACCAAGGAGACCAATACTGATGAGAGATGACATACACGAACTGCTGGGGTGATGCCACTGAGAGAAGCTTTCTGAAGAAAGACAAAAGGAGGTGGCAGCTGGTGACGATGAAGTGGATGGAAGATGGAGACAATTAATGACGTTGTACAACCCCAATTTAGCGAGTGCAGTCAGACCTGGCCCAAGAGAGGTTAGACGAGCTTCTGGGCCACATCGATCTTCAGTGTTGAACTATGAGACCGAGCGGTCTGGCGGTCTAAGTCTAGCGGGTTGTTGACCGCGCGGTCTAGCGGATACTCTCCAGCGGTTTGGTATCCAGACTGTTGCTATTTGTTACCCGAACGGTCTAGCGGTTTCTCTCAAACGAGTTGGAGACCGGGCGGTCTAGCGGTCTCCTATTGCGACTTGTGCTCTTTTGTCTGGTGTTGCCGAACGGTTAGCCCATTTGTCTAACCGCTCGGCCTGTTCGGTCTCTTTATTTTCTAGCCGCACAGCTATGTATTTTTTAGTGCCACATTGTTTTCTTGTACTCTCTCCTTTCTTCTCCATTCTATAAAAGAGAGATCATATCTTTGTAAATGATATCTTTTTGAATAATAAAACTTTCAATTATTCAAATCTCCGGCTTGTTTTTTAGTCGTTTGTTCGTTACTCTTACATAGTATCAGAGCCAGCGATTGATTCGACCTGATTCCTTCTTTGGCTATTCTATCCGCGCGGCTTGTTTTCTGTTCATGCGGCTTCTTTGCCTTGTCGCTGCCCTGTTTGCGCGACTTCCTTCCGCTCTCTCTTCTCTCTGTTCGCTCGGACTCTTTTCAGTTCGCGCGACCTCTTTCCCTGTGCTTTGGTCTTCTTTTTGGCCGCTGGTGTGCTGACACTGTGACCGTTGCAGCTTCTTCTCTTTAACCCGCTGCGGTTTCCTTCTTTTCCGCTGCGGTCTCCTCTTGTCGCGGCCTCCTCCTTTGTTCGCGCGGCTTACTCCCTTTTCTTTCCCGACGACTTTTCTTCTACTCGCGCGGCTTCCTGTGTTTCTCTATGGACACTTCAGGTCTCTCCACCCCCGTCATCTCTACCTCCACCACTCATGTGGCTCCTCCTCCTCTTTCTGGAAACCTTGACACCGTTTCTAAACTGGTTGGTTCCAACTATTCGGATTGGAGCGTTTCTTGCACATTTCTTCTTCGCTCTCAGCGCAAACGTCATCACCTCACCGATGACCCTCCTCCTCCTAACTCTGCTCAATTTGATGATTGAGATGCGAGTGATGCGCTTGTCCGCACTTGGCTGGCCAACAGCCTCTCCGATGAGTGTCTTCCCGTCATCCGCCATGATGAAACGACCAAGGCTGCCTGGCTTCACCTCGCTGCTCTCTATTCGAAGGGGGGCCAGACGTCCCGCATTTAAACTCTCTATGCGGACCTCTACGCCCGTCCTTCCATGTCTCCTGCTGCGGCTTATCAGCAGGTTCAGGCTCTTGGCGCCCAGATCCTCCAGAATCACCCCTTCTCCGCGGACTTGGCCGAGCAGCACAAGCACTTCCAGGAACTCCTGGTTGTTTGTTATCTTCTGCGCCTTCCCGACTCCTTTGATATGATCCGCAACAGATCTTGGGCGAGGCGGAGTCTCCCACTTTGGATGCCACCGCGGCTCGCATCGCTGCTGTTACTTCTCTGCTCCAGCGTCCTCTGTTGTCCTCCCCTCCTCCACAGGACTCCTATGCTCACCAGGCTCAGCGGGGTGGCACTAGTGGCCGCAACCAGTCCGGCGGGCACGGTTCGTCCAGGTTCCTCTGCTCTCACTGTGGTCGTACCGGCCATTCTGCTGACCGTTGCTGGCAGAAACATCCTCATCTTCGCCCCTCCGGTGATGCATCTTCCTCAACCTCCGCCTCCTCTCGGTCGTCTGCTTCCGTGGCCATGACTTCAGGTAGTGCCCACGTCGTTACCCAAGGTAAATGGCTGATTGACTTTGGTGCTACAAATCACATGACCGGCAATCCTCATTGCTTCTCTCTCTTCGAAACGCATGATCGGTTGCCCCTGGTTCGTGTTGCGGATGGTTCACCTTCCCCGGTTCATGGGACAGGCATGGTTCAAGTCACTCTGTCGCTTTGCTTGGCGGACACCCTCTATGTCCCGAAGTTCCCTTGCAATTTATTATCCGTTACTACTTCATGCAAACAATTTCAGTGCTCCGTCTTATTCACTTCAACTTCTTGTTCTTTTCAGGACCCGAGGACCCAACGGACGATTGCTACTGGGACTGAGAGTGACGGCCTCTACTTCCTCGACAACGTTTTCGCTCTGTCCGTCTACTCCTCTTCTACAGATCTGCTTCAATGGCATCTTCGCCTTGGACATCCTGCTTCTCGGATTCTTCGTCAGCTTCTGCCCCACTTACCTCAGACCAGTCCTCCGCTCAACTGTGATGCGTGTCAGCTTGACAAACATCATCGCTCCTCCTTCCCGCCGAAGCAAGACCGTGGCTCTTATCACCCGTTTGATCTCATTCATTCTGATGTCTGGGGTCCTGCTCCTACTCTCACCGTTCGTCGGGGTAGTTCCTACTTTGTAACTTTTATTGATGATTTTTCTAGATGTACCTGAGTGTATCTATTAAAAGATCGCTCTGAATTCTTTTCTGTCTGGCAATCCTTTTATTATATGATTAAAACTCAGTTTGATATTTCTATTAAAGTTCTCCGCTCAACTGTGATGCGTGTCAGCTTGACAAACATCATCGCTCCTCCTTCCCGCCGAAGCAAGACCGTGGCTCTTATCGCCCGTTTGATCTCATTCATTCTGATGTCTGGGGTCCTGCTCCTACTCTCACCGTTGGTCGGGGTAGTTCTTACTTTGTAACTTTTATTGATGATTTTTCTAGATGTACCTGTGTGTATTTATTAAAAGATCGCTCTGAACTCTTTTCTGTCTGACAATCCTTTTATTATATAATTAAAACTCAGTTTGATATTTCTATTAAAGTCTTTCGCTCTGATAATGCTAAGAAATATCTTAGTCATGAGTTTTCCTCTTTTTGTATGCAACATAGTCTTGTTCATCAGATCAGCCGTGTTTACACCTCCCAGCAAAATGGGGTGGCGGAGCGTAAAAACCGTCACCTCCTTGATGTCGCTCGCACTCTCATGACGCAGATGCAGATGCCTCGCTCCTACTGGGGCTATGTTGTGCTCCTCGCCTGCTATCTCATCAATCGCCTTCCCTCTACGGTTCTCCACGGCCAGACCCCCTTCTTCATTCTATACCTGAACAAGGAACCATTTCCTCTCCCTCTCCGTATTTTTGGGTGTACGGTTTTCGTACATGCTCCGTCCGCTACCCGTGATAAGCTTTCCCCCCGTTCCACCAAGTGTGTCTTTTTGGGTTACTCTACCACTCAAAAAGGCTATTATTGTTTTGACCCCGTTGTGTGCAAGTTGTTTGTCTCCGCAGGCGTGACCTTCGAGAATGCGTCCTACTTCTCTCCTGAATCCCCTCTTCCTCCTGATGTCTCTGATTCTCCACCATCTCTCTTCGTTCCTTCCACACATATCGACGTCTCCCCTCTTCCCTCATCTCCTCCTCCGTCCCCACCTCTCTCCTTCATACCCCCTCCACCTTCTCCCTCTTCTCCGCAGTCGTCTCTCTTTAGTCCCGAGTCAGCCTTCTCTGCCACGGACGCTCCGGTCACTAAAACACGCGTCGACCTGGATCTTCCCATTGCTCTTCGCAAAGGGGTGCGGGCGTGTACTCAACACCCGCTTACGGCAGTTGTTTCCTATAATCGGCTTACTCCTTCTCGCAGATGTTTTGCCTTGGCTATCTCGACTACTGCCACTCCCCGCACCTACCAGGAGGCTCTTGCTATTCCTCATTGGAAATATGTCATGGATGAAGAGATCGTCACTCTTACTGAAAGGGGTACCTGGACCCTTGTTCCTCCACCCGTGGGTACTGATGTGGTTGGCTGTCGCTGGGTGTTTGTTGTGAAATTTCGCCCCGACGGCACTGTGGATCGCTACAAGGTCCGGCTGGTGGCCAAAGGCTTCACTCAGACTTATGGGGTTGACTACTTTGATACTCTCTCCGGTTGCTCGCCTCAGCACCATCCGAGTTCTTCTCTCTGTGGCTGTCAACAGAGATTGAGCTATTTCCCAGCTTGATGTCAAGAATGTCTTTCTCTATGGGGATTTTCAGGAGGACGTCTACATGGAGCAATCTCCTGGGTATGTTGCTCAGGGGGAGACACGAGTATGTCGGTTGAAGAAGGCCATTTATGGCCTAAAGCAGAGCCCTCGGGCGTGGTTCGACAAGTTCAGTGGCATTGTGCTGTCATCGGCTTTGCAAGGAGTTCGGTCGATCACTCCTTGTTTATTCGCAAAACCGCCTCGGGACTGGTGGTTTTGGCGGTGTATGTGTATGATATTCTTCTTACTGGCGATGACCAGACTGTGGTGGACTTGACAAAAAAACATCTCCGTCAACACCTGGTCACAAATGATATGGGCTCCCCGAAATACTATTTTGGGGATAGAAATCTCTCGGAAGCTTGACTCGTTGGTTCTCTCCCAACGAAAATATGCTCTTGATCTTCTACGAGAGGCAGGATTGACTGGTGTCAAACCGGCCCGGTATCCCATGGCTACTGGAGAAGACAAAACTTGGTCAGATGACTCGCCTCTTCTATCTGATATCATGAGGTACAGACGTCTGGTGGGTAAACTCATTTATCTCACGGTGACTAGACCCGACATCTCCTATGCTGTATGCAATGTTAGTCAGTTCATGCAAGCTCCCAGGGAATGTCATCTCCAGTTTTCCTTGAAGATATTAGAGTATGTCAAAGCAGCACCAGGAAAAGGGCTATTCTTTCAGAAGAATTGTCATCTGAGGGTTGAAGCCTACTCAGATTCAAGCTATGTGGATGATAAAGGCGATCGTAAATCTACATCAGGTTTTTGCACATTTGTTGAAGGAAATCTTGTGAGTTGGAAGAGCAAAAAACAGTCTGTTGTCTCCAGATCCAGTGCAGAAGCCGAATATCGGAGTATGGCGTCAACCACGTGTGAGTTAAAATGGTTGTGTCTCTCATGTTTGACCTAGGAGAGGTCTACGACTATCCTCTTCGTATTTTCTATGACAACAAGGCCGCTATATACATATCCAAAAATCCGGTCTTCCATGAAAGAACAAAACATATAGAACTCGACTGTCATTTCATTCGGGAAGAGGTCTTGAAGAAACAGATTTGTACTTCGTTCGTCACCTCCGACAAAGAGTTGGCGGATATCTTCACAAAACCGGTTTCTACTTCCTTCTTCCAAATTTGTGACAAGCTGGGCATGATTGATATATATGCTCCAGCTTGAGGGGGAGTGTTGAAGTATGAGACCGAGCGGTCTGACGGTATAAGTCTGGCGGGTTGTTGACCGCGCGGTCTAGCGGATACTCTCCAGCGGTTTGGTATCCAGACTTTTGCTGTTTGTTACCCGAGCGGTCTAGCGGTTTCTCTCAGACGACTTGGAGACCGGGCGGTCTAGCGGTCTCCTATTGCGACTTGTGCTCTTCC
This sequence comes from Platanthera guangdongensis, assembly GCA_039583875.1. Lineage (NCBI taxonomy): Eukaryota > Viridiplantae > Streptophyta > Magnoliopsida > Asparagales > Orchidaceae > Platanthera > Platanthera guangdongensis. The sequence goes on from CM077153.1 coordinate 286,369,116, forward strand.
TTCTGGTGTTGCCGAACGGTTAGCCCATTTGTCTAACCGCTCGACCTGTTCGGTCTCTTTATTTTCTAGCCGCACAGCTATGTATTTTTTAGTCTCACATTGTTTTCTTGTACTCTCTTCTTTCTCCTTCATTCTATAAAAGAGAGGTCATACCTTTGTAAATGATATCTTTTTGGATAATAAAACTTTCAATTATTCAAATCTCCGGCTTGTTTTTTAGTCGTTTGTTCGCTACTCTTACAAAAGGAGGTGACAGTTGGTGACGATGAAGTGGATGGAAGATGGAGGCAATTAATGACGTTGTACAACCCCAATTTAGCGAGTGCAGTCAGACCAGGCCCAAGAGAAGTTAGACGAGCTTCTGGGCCACATCGATCTTCAGGCAGCGGCGAGTCCATCGTAGCGAGTTGACCGATCTTGGCGGGTTCGACATTGAAGCGAGCTCGGCACAAAGGCGAGTTCGACATAGTGGCAAGCTCAACAAGGTAACGAGATCGGTGAGGCGGCGACGCGATGTCATCGCAAGAAGGCGAGACAGCTTAGAGCAAGGCGAGTCCCCACATCCTTGGGCCTCGGTACTCACCCCGCTCCCCGAACTTTCAGGTTATATCATTTTTGGTTGTTCGCAGACCGTTAGGGTCTGCCCATAGCCTTTACAAACAACAGGGTTCCGCTGTCCGTAGACCTGTATGGGTGCAGATAACAAAAATAGAAAGATGGAGGCCGATATTAGCAGACCAAAAAAGATCATTCTACCTTTAAAGAGAGTTTTTCTATAAATAGATCCCCAAAGCATCTTGGAGAGGTAGACACAGCCTCCTAGAGCTTCCGATTTCTCGAGTTCTAGCTCTGTGTCGATTCAAGGTGCCGAGCTCAGCTTGGCATTGGGAGGGGAAGTCGCGAGTAGTGCTTTCGGGTGTTGTATGGCAGGACCTCCCCGCTGCAACTCAACAGGTCTATGAGTAAGCAGCCACCCATCATTCTGTGAGGACCAACTCCGAGCTCGCTTCGCCTCGCTAATGCGCGTCCGACGATGAGCCCAATAACCTGAACTGCACCATCTTAGTCCGAACTCCGTTGAACCAGTATCTAGGTTTCAACATACGTATACCCCACTACGCTGACGGACGACACCAAGGAGTGTCCCTGTCATACGATCCTGCACATGACACACAAATTCATCAAAAATAATAAGAAAATCATGAGACATAAGTTGACTGACAGATATAAGGTTCATGAATAACTCTGGTATGTGGGCAACATCAGGGATATGAAAATGTTTAGTATGAAGGAGGTCACGACTGGTGATGGAGAGAATAATGTCATCTGCTACCATGACACTAAGGGCAGGCGAGACAGGCTGACATGACAATAGGTGGGTGACATTATATGTCATGTGTAATGAGGCTCCAGAGTCAAGCAACTAGTCGAAAGAAGAGATACCTGCAGGGGCGGAGGCAACCCGCTGAGAGGCAGAGGCATTAGAAGTATCCGGTGAGAGCACAAAAGCAAATGGGCGATGCAAAGATCCATGAGAGAGCTGCTGAGCAATCTGCTGGGCAAGCTCGGAAACAGAGAGCTGCACCATAGCAGAGAAGTGAGTTGAAGGAGCACCAGGAGCACGCTGCTGACCAGACTGTTGAGCCCTCTGAAGCTTGCGACACTCAGATTTGACGTGTCCAAGACATTGGTAGTAGTAACAGCGGACGTGCTGGCAACGGGGACCACTGGACTGAGCAGTAGATGACGTCAAAGGACGAGGAACAGGCCGTACTGACGCACTGTTACCCGACAAAGGCAGCAAAGGAGTACTCACAGGAGAGGACTGCGGTGGAAGTTCGGGAGCAACAAAAACAACATGAATCAGCACACCAGAAGGAGTAGCAGTGTCTAAGGAGTGTAGATGAGTCCTTCAGCGATTATCAAGGACGTATCGCTGAGAGAAGGTGGAGGATTCCAGTGCAGAAGCTGGGCACGAACAAGCTCGAACTTGGGGCGTAAGCGCATAAGAAACTCATATATGCGCTGAAAAACACAATCCCAAGATGTGGCAACACACTGAGGACAATTAGTGCAGGGAGAAGTAGTCGTCTCATCACACTGACGCCGGAGTTCCATGAGCTCGACAAAGAAGGCTTGTACAGGCCAATCACGTTGGTAGCATACGTCAAGGGTCTGGAACAGAGAGTAGCGCAGAGTCTGACTAGATGGCAGGTAGAGATGACGCAAGTAATCCAACATTGCCTTGGCCGTAGGGAGCTCATACACGGTCATGAGAATGGGGAGCTCGCATGAATGACAGATGGCGGCTATGACGAGAGAGTCGTCCGAGCGCCACTTCACCATATCAGAGAGCTGGACGGAGGCGACAGTGCTAATAGTGGAAGAATCGGCCACAATACTCTGTTAGCTGGTGGAGGCGGAGCAGGCTCAGAGCTATCAATGTGGCCACATAGATCTAGGCCACGAAGGATCACACCGACAATGGTGGACCATGCCTTGTAGTTTCGTCCATTGAGAATGGCATCCGCCTTCTGGAGAAAGGCAGAGGAGGCCATCGGGGATGCATGAGATCAACCGGTGGAGGAGTTCCGACGGCAAAATCAATTCTGCGGGAGAAACAACGGGTTGCGTGCTGGGTCCCGTCTGGCCAGGGATCGAGCGAGGAAACAACGGGCCTCAACACAACACAGGGAAAAGGGGCAGAGTAGTGCAAGATTGCGGAAGAAGTCGCAGAAGGACGAGAAACTATGATGCAGGAAGAGGCAATCCAGGAGGCGGCCGAATCAGCCACAGGAAGCATCAACAATCGGTTGGAAAGCAACAACGGGATCGATCGGAAGCAGCGACAGGATCGATCAGAAGTAGCGGCGGGATCGATCGGAAGCAACGACTGGATCGATCAGAAGCAGCGACGACATCATTCAATAGGAAGCAGCGACGATCGGGGGAGCAACAGGATCGAGCGGAGGAGACGGTGCGTTCGGCAAGAGATGCTAGGGTTTTCCTTGGCTCTGATACCATGATAGGAATAAATGATTCAATATCTATTCATAAAAATAAGGGTAATATATATACATGTACAAAAGAGGGTGTTCACAATACTCAAGGTGAGCCTAAGTTAACTCTACCACACATGGTATACACCATATCTAACATTATGAACTTAATTTCAAGAGAAAAATCAGAAGGCCTTTGTATGGGAAATCATCTACCAGGACCTGAACAGAAGACGAGGGGCGCCTTCAATTGAAGAGGTTGCCGCAACTACTTCAAGTCGAGAAGGAAGTTTACTTATCATCTGTGGTAAGCTTCGAAGAGCTTCTTTCAGGAATTTACAGTATTAATCATGGTAGTAACAGAGTTTACTCTCCCTACTAACTGACTTAGCAGCTTTTCCTGCCTCTTTGTTCAAGGAACCGTGCATATTCATCAGAATCATAAAGCAGCCATTTTCTCTTCAGTTTCTTTAGCATTTATCCGCTCAATACTTGGCTACCAGCACATATTGTGGGCACAATATCTGGGACACAAGGTGTGTTCTTTCCGGTCTTCTTCTCGTTTTAGGGAAATGTTCTCTCAATGCTCTAACATCAACTCTGAATATGAACAGAACTGTCTTACGACGTTCTGAACCCAGCTCATGTACGACTCTGAATGGCGAACAACTCATCCCCTGGCATCACCACTATTTCATTTTGTAGATTTATCATAGTAAGCATTTATAAAGGGAGTTAGACATAAACATTCAAACAGGAATTTCGATTTATATCTGCTGAATTCATGTAAGGCTCTGTTTGGTCTGGCGGTGGCGATCATGAATGAGGTGGTTATTTAGTGTCGTTCGTGAACACGACTTTGCTTAGATCATGAATGAGGTGGTTATTTAGTGTCGTTCGTGAACACGACTTTGCTTAAGAAACTTTATCCAAACACACATTTTATGACTGATGTTTTTGTCCAAACTCACGAGAGCAAAAATGTCAAGCCAAACAGAACTTTAATGCATTCAAAGTCATCAAATAAGAAATTATGATTGCATTTGATGATTATAAACTGGGTAAATTATTATGTGCTCATTCCAACTCATTCTATAATAACTGGATTTGGATCCCCTGGAGTTTGTACGGACAACTCTAGGGTGAAGTTCGATTCATCTTGCGCGTTGGATTGAAATCCAACGCGCGAGTTTTTTTCGCTTTTTTTAATTATTTTTATTACTTTTTTACGGTTCATTTTGTCTTTTAGCTCCAAAATTCATCTCGCCGTACGATTGACAAGATGAATCGCTCTCGCGCGTTGGATTGAACTCCACCCTTAAGTTCTCCGTACGAACTCCAGGCGATCTGGATCCATAATAACGACATTGCTAGATGAACCTCTCTACCAACATTAGGCACAAAAATTCATACCAAATTTTACTTTAAAGATCATTCTATTTTATTGGTAGCATTTAATGGTCTTAATCCCATGAATTTAATTCTTCACCAGCTCAATTTCTATTTTAAAGGAGCCATCAATGCCCTTTTATACTTATATAATGTGATGACTATTCCTTCTTAGTCCCATGAATTTAATTCTTCAGCAAGTCATTCTATTTTCTAAATCCTAAATCCTAAAAACTTGAAATACATTCAATATTGGCATCCCCCATTAAACATACTAATTTGACATGCGCAATTAATGATATCATGCTAATTTGGCAAGCACAATTATCTATTTAAAACCATTATGTTGCCCACAAGTATAGAAAAAGAAAGAACTTGTCCTGAAGGGAACCCTCTCAAATTTATGCATCATAGTATGAGATAAAAGGCTTAAATTTTTCTACAAACACAACTTTCTAAATATTTTCATCAAGTCGATTAGACATTTGATTGAAAAGGTGGTGCACAAATTTCAAGTTACTGGTTTTCGCAGGGAAGACGAGCAATTTGGTGGCTCATTCTTCCAATGCCCACTGATTGAAAATTACTTTGGAGCATCAAGTCCAAGATAGAGCTCAATCTATCATTCTATCCCTCCCTCTTTTGAAGCCGAAGGAGAGAAGAAAATGTGAAGAGATCTGATCTCAGGTCTGAGGAGGAAGCAGCTCATTCTTCCAATGCCCACTGAGTTTACGAATTTGGGCCCGACGGGGCAGTCCCCGCCCCAGCAGGCCCGGTCCCACAATCAACACATTATTTAGGTTCTTTTTGGGAGGGCTTATTTTCACCTGTCATGCGGTTACGCCCGCATGAACCGATCCTTAATTATGGTCTGATTCATGCGATCGTGGCCGCTTGATTGGTGAAAAAAAAAGCCCCCCCTCCCCTGTTGTGAAATTGGGACCGGATCCGCGACTACGGTGGTTCGCCGCGGATCTAGCATCGGAAGCTAATCTGAGCAATAATATGATAAACGAAATTTAAATCCAAAAAATCAAGCACAATCAGACGATAAAATAATTACGTGGTTCGGAGTTGGGACTGCTACTCTACGGGGAGAGCGCGCCAGAAAGATCCACTAAAACTGATGAGGTTACACAGATACAACTAGAGACCAAACAGATATGATCGAACAACAAAGGAAAACCAAAAAACCCCAAAACTTGAAGAACCAATATCGTCGGGCGGTATCGATGTCGCCGGGCGACAACTCCTGTTCTTCTTCCCCGATGGATCCGCCGTTCCTGCACCTGTTGTCGCCGCCTGGAGCTGTCTGCCGCCGCTGGACAGAGCCTCCTCCACCTGAATCCTCCTGCTACTGCCGCCTCCTGGAGCTGCCTGCCGCCGCTGGACAAAGCCGCCTCCGCCTGAGTTGAGCCCGATGCGCCGCCTCCGCTGCAGCACGCCTGCTGCCGCCGCCGCCGCCGCGCCTTGTCTGAACCGGAGCTGTCGCCGCCGTCGCCGCCTGAACACCTCTTGATGTCGCCTGGAGATCGCCGCTGCAACCCGCTGCCGCCGCCTCTGATCCTCCTGCACCGGCGAGGTACGCTCGCTGCCGGCGCTGCCGCTGGAAACCGCCTCCACAGAACTTGCTCTCACACTACTCGCTGGTGGCCCAAAAATAGGTTGATTCCTCTGATTTCTTGCTTGATTGTACTCTTTTATTTGTAGCAGCCCCCTCTCAAACATATATATAGGAGAGCACCCCCCTCTCCTAACTAGGAAGAAGAGAGTCATCAATGGTTTCCATAGATGGCGCCGGCCAGATGAGGAAGGAGGTCAGCCGACCCTTAATGACCCTTGCCAAAACTGAATGGATTTCCAATTAAACGATAGGCTTGGATAGGAATAACCCCTAATCCCTCCCAAAAAATCAGTCATCCCATTTAATTGTCATTCCCATAATAAGAGGTGGTCATGGATCGCGGACGTGGCGCGATCCGGACGGTCCAAGTCCATGCATGAGGTGTCACAATCCTAACACTCCCCCCCCCAAACGGAGCCTAAATTGCAGCCACCGGCCGGGACATGTGCATGTAATCAAGCATAAGCTGTACAACTTGGCAACCATATTCATGAAACTTCACACCATCCCCACTTACGACTTATGCTCAGTTTGGAGGGTGGACTTATTTTTACTGATCAAGCGGTTATGATTGTATGAATCGGACCTTAATCAACTTCATGCGTTTATGACCACATGAAGCGGTGAAAATAAGTCTCCCCCAAACTGAGCATTAGGTTGCGTTTGGACAAAAATCAGTCATATCAAAATCTTATGCTTCAAATTAGTTTCTTTTTTTTAGTAACGGTCGTAATATTTATCACATAAAATATACATTTTATGTCAATGATATTTGTCTAATTTCACCGAAATAAATAAGTTGTGATAAGCCACATCAAACTTTAGCTGCCTTAATCAACTGAACATTAAAAAGTAAAAGCCTGGGAATCGTTTTCAAATCGAACACGCCAGCACCATTCATCCCCTCCTGGCAATAATTCATCATTCAATCCAATGACGATCTGTCCGACCCCGCACGGCAATTGTCGGACAATTATACCCTTCTCTCTCTCTCTCTCTCTCTCTCTCTCTCTCTCTTCCATAGCGTTCACATTATAAACCCACGCCAATATATATATATATATATATATATATATATATATATATTTTAAGTAAACCATCAGTGCATGTAAGCTAGAGTTGTCATTTTCAACGTAGAGGATATATCATCATTAAAGGTACCACCCTGATCAAGCTGTATCAATTTTCAATTTTTCGTTTTCAACCCAATAATTATTTATTAGAAATTCTCTCTCTCAGGTTTCAGAGGCACCCGCACCTAATTTTGGGATCGGGGAAAATAGGGTGTAGTTGCTGCATTTTACGATAAAATACGGGCATCTAACGGTACATATTGAATGTCTGCACATATCTTAAAGTAATTTGAGATGCTCTCATTTTGAAAGATGTGCAAAAATTCAAATGAGCCCTTGAGCTCCGCACTTTACCGTAAAAGCAGGAGTACACTTTACGGCACCAATTTTTCTCCTCTAAATAGATTGTTTTATGGTAGAGTTATGGAAAGAAGAAAAATCCTATTTTAGGATCATTTTAAGTACCCCATTGACTTTTGGGTTACTCTACCACTCAAAAAGGCTATTATTGTTTTGACCCCGTTGTGTGCAAGTTGTTTGTCTCCGCAGGCGTGACCTTCGAGAATGCGTCCTACTTCTCTCCTGAATCCCCTCTTCCTCCTGATGTCTCTGATTCTCCACCATCTCTCTTCGTTCCTTCCACACATATCGACGTCTCCCCTCTTCCCTCATCTCCTCCTCCGTCCCCACCTCTCTCCTTCATACCCCCTCCACCTTCTCCCTCTTCTCCGCAGTCGTCTCTCTTTAGTCCCGAGTCAGCCTTCTCTGCCACGGACGCTCCGGTCACTAAAACACGCGTCGACCTGGATCTTCCCATTGCTCTTCGCAAAGGGGTGCGGGCGTGTACTCAACACCCGCTTACGGCAGTTGTTTCCTATAATCGGCTTACTCCTTCTCGCAGATGTTTTGCCTTGGCTATCTCGACTACTGCCACTCCCCGCACCTACCAGGAGGCTCTTGCTATTCCTCATTGGAAATATGTCATGGATGAAGAGATCGTCACTCTTACTGAAAGGGGTACCTGGACCCTTGTTCCTCCACCCGTGGGTACTGATGTGGTTGGCTGTCGCTGGGTGTTTGTTGTGAAATTTCGCCCCGACGGCACTGTGGATCGCTACAAGGTCCGGCTGGTGGCCAAAGGCTTCACTCAGACTTATGGGGTTGACTACTTTGATACTCTCTCCGGTTGCTCGCCTCAGCACCATCCGAGTTCTTCTCTCTGTGGCTGTCAACAGAGATTGAGCTATTTCCCAGCTTGATGTCAAGAATGTCTTTCTCTATGGGGATTTTCAGGAGGACGTCTACATGGAGCAATCTCCTGGGTATGTTGCTCAGGGGGAGACACGAGTATGTCGGTTGAAGAAGGCCATTTATGGCCTAAAGCAGAGCCCTCGGGCGTGGTTCGACAAGTTCAGTGGCATTGTGCTGTCATCGGCTTTGCAAGGAGTTCGGTCGATCACTCCTTGTTTATTCGCAAAACCGCCTCGGGACTGGTGGTTTTGGCGGTGTATGTGTATGATATTCTTCTTACTGGCGATGACCAGACTGTGGTGGACTTGACAAAAAAACATCTCCGTCAACACCTGGTCACAAATGATATGGGCTCCCCGAAATACTATTTTGGGGATAGAAATCTCTCGGAAGCTTGACTCGTTGGTTCTCTCCCAACGAAAATATGCTCTTGATCTTCTACGAGAGGCAGGATTGACTGGTGTCAAACCGGCCCGGTATCCCATGGCTACTGGAGAAGACAAAACTTGGTCAGATGACTCGCCTCTTCTATCTGATATCATGAGGTACAGACGTCTGGTGGGTAAACTCATTTATCTCACGGTGACTAGACCCGACATCTCCTATGCTGTATGCAATGTTAGTCAGTTCATGCAAGCTCCCAGGGAATGTCATCTCCAGTTTTCCTTGAAGATATTAGAGTATGTCAAAGCAGCACCAGGAAAAGGGCTATTCTTTCAGAAGAATTGTCATCTGAGGGTTGAAGCCTACTCAGATTCAAGCTATGTGGATGATAAAGGCGATCGTAAATCTACATCAGGTTTTTGCACATTTGTTGAAGGAAATCTTGTGAGTTGGAAGAGCAAAAAACAGTCTGTTGTCTCCAGATCCAGTGCAGAAGCCGAATATCGGAGTATGGCGTCAACCACGTGTGAGTTAAAATGGTTGTGTCTCTCATGTTTGACCTAGGAGAGGTCTACGACTATCCTCTTCGTATTTTCTATGACAACAAGGCCGCTATATACATATCCAAAAATCCGGTCTTCCATGAAAGAACAAAACATATAGAACTCGACTGTCATTTCATTCGGGAAGAGGTCTTGAAGAAACAGATTTGTACTTCGTTCGTCACCTCCGACAAAGAGTTGGCGGATATCTTCACAAAACCGGTTTCTACTTCCTTCTTCCAAATTTGTGACAAGCTGGGCATGATTGATATATATGCTCCAGCTTGAGGGGGAGTGTTGAAGTATGAGACCGAGCGGTCTGACGGTATAAGTCTGGCGGGTTGTTGACCGCGCGGTCTAGCGGATACTCTCCAGCGGTTTGGTATCCAGACTTTTGCTGTTTGTTACCCGAGCGGTCTAGCGGTTTCTCTCAGACGACTTGGAGACCGGGCGGTCTAGCGGTCTCCTATTGCGACTTGTGCTCTTCCTTCTGGTGTTGCCGAACGGTTAGCCCATTTGTCTAACCGCTCGACCTGTTCGGTCTCTTTATTTTCTAGCCGCACAGCTATGTATTTTTTAGTCTCACATTGTTTTCTTGTACTCTCTTCTTTCTCCTTCATTCTATAAAAGAGAGGTCATACCTTTGTAAATGATATCTTTTTGGATAATAAAACTTTCAATTATTCAAATCTCCGGCTTGTTTTTTAGTCGTTTGTTCGCTACTCTTACAAAAGGAGGTGACAGTTGGTGACGATGAAGTGGATGGAAGATGGAGGCAATTAATGACGTTGTACAACCCCAATTTAGCGAGTGCAGTCAGACCAGGCCCAAGAGAAGTTAGACGAGCTTCTGGGCCACATCGATCTTCAGGCAGCGGCGAGTCCATCGTAGCGAGTTGACCGATCTTGGCGGGTTCGACATTGAAGCGAGCTCGGCACAAAGGCGAGTTCGACATAGTGGCAAGCTCAACAAGGTAACGAGATCGGTGAGGCGGCGACGCGATGTCATCGCAAGAAGGCGAGACAGCTTAGAGCAAGGCGAGTCCCCACATCCTTGGGCCTCGGTACTCACCCCGCTCCCCGAACTTTCAGGTTATATCATTTTTGGTTGTTCGCAGACCGTTAGGGTCTGCCCATAGCCTTTACAAACAACAGGGTTCCGCTGTCCGTAGACCTGTATGGGTGCAGATAACAAAAATAGAAAGATGGAGGCCGATATTAGCAGACCAAAAAAGATCATTCTACCTTTAAAGAGAGTTTTTCTATAAATAGATCCCCAAAGCATCTTGGAGAGGTAGACACAGCCTCCTAGAGCTTCCGATTTCTCGAGTTCTAGCTCTGTGTCGATTCAAGGTGCCGAGCTCAGCTTGGCATTGGGAGGGGAAGTCGCGAGTAGTGCTTTCGGGTGTTGTATGGCAGGACCTCCCCGCTGCAACTCAACAGGTCTATGAGTAAGCAGCCACCCATCATTCTGTGAGGACCAACTCCGAGCTCGCTTCGCCTCGCTAATGCGCGTCCGACGATGAGCCCAATAACCTGAACTGCACCATCTTAGTCCGAACTCCGTTGAACCAGTATCTAGGTTTCAACATACGTATACCCCACTACGCTGACGGACGACACCAAGGAGTGTCCCTGTCATACGATCCTGCACATGACACACAAATTCATCAAAAATAATAAGAAAATCATGAGACATAAGTTGACTGACAGATATAAGGTTCATGAATAACTCTGGTATGTGGGCAACATCAGGGATATGAAAATGTTTAGTATGAAGGAGGTCACGACTGGTGATGGAGAGAATAATGTCATCTGCTACCATGACACTAAGGGCAGGCGAGACAGGCTGACATGACAATAGGTGGGTGACATTATATGTCATGTGTAATGAGGCTCCAGAGTCAAGCAACTAGTCGAAAGAAGAGATACCTGCAGGGGCGGAGGCAACCCGCTGAGAGGCAGAGGCATTAGAAGTATCCGGTGAGAGCACAAAAGCAAATGGGCGATGCAAAGATCCATGAGAGAGCTGCTGAGCAATCTGCTGGGCAAGCTCGGAAACAGAGAGCTGCACCATAGCAGAGAAGTGAGTTGAAGGAGCACCAGGAGCACGCTGCTGACCAGACTGTTGAGCCCTCTGAAGCTTGCGACACTCAGATTTGACGTGTCCAAGACATTGGTAGTAGTAACAGCGGACGTGCTGGCAACGGGGACCACTGGACTGAGCAGTAGATGACGTCAAAGGACGAGGAACAGGCCGTACTGACGCACTGTTACCCGACAAAGGCAGCAAAGGAGTACTCACAGGAGAGGACTGCGGTGGAAGTTCGGGAGCAACAAAAACAACATGAATCAGCACACCAGAAGGAGTAGCAGTGTCTAAGGAGTGTAGATGAGTCCTTCAGCGATTATCAAGGACGTATCGCTGAGAGAAGGTGGAGGATTCCAGTGCAGAAGCTGGGCACGAACAAGCTCGAACTTGGGGCGTAAGCGCATAAGAAACTCATATATGCGCTGAAAAACACAATCCCAAGATGTGGCAACACACTGAGGACAATTAGTGCAGGGAGAAGTAGTCGTCTCATCACACTGACGCCGGAGTTCCATGAGCTCGACAAAGAAGGCTTGTACAGGCCAATCACGTTGGTAGCATACGTCAAGGGTCTGGAACAGAGAGTAGCGCAGAGTCTGACTAGATGGCAGGTAGAGATGACGCAAGTAATCCAACATTGCCTTGGCCGTAGGGAGCTCATACACGGTCATGAGAATGGGGAGCTCGCATGAATGACAGATGGCGGCTATGACGAGAGAGTCGTCCGAGCGCCACTTCACCATATCAGAGAGCTGGACGGAGGCGACAGTGCTAATAGTGGAAGAATCGGCCACAATACTCTGTTAGCTGGTGGAGGCGGAGCAGGCTCAGAGCTATCAATGTGGCCACATAGATCTAGGCCACGAAGGATCACACCGACAATGGTGGACCATGCCTTGTAGTTTCGTCCATTGAGAATGGCATCCGCCTTCTGGAGAAAGGCAGAGGAGGCCATCGGGGATGCATGAGATCAACCGGTGGAGGAGTTCCGACGGCAAAATCAATTCTGCGGGAGAAACAACGGGTTGCGTGCTGGGTCCCGTCTGGCCAGGGATCGAGCGAGGAAACAACGGGCCTCAACACAACACAGGGAAAAGGGGCAGAGTAGTGCAAGATTGCGGAAGAAGTCGCAGAAGGACGAGAAACTATGATGCAGGAAGAGGCAATCCAGGAGGCGGCCGAATCAGCCACAGGAAGCATCAACAATCGGTTGGAAAGCAACAACGGGATCGATCGGAAGCAGCGACAGGATCGATCAGAAGTAGCGGCGGGATCGATCGGAAGCAACGACTGGATCGATCAGAAGCAGCGACGACATCATTCAATAGGAAGCAGCGACGATCGGGGGAGCAACAGGATCGAGCGGAGGAGACGGTGCGTTCGGCAAGAGATGCTAGGGTTTTCCTTGGCTCTGATACCATGATAGGAATAAATGATTCAATATCTATTCATAAAAATAAGGGTAATATATATACATGTACAAAAGAGGGTGTTCACAATACTCAAGGTGAGCCTAAGTTAACTCTACCACACATGGTATACACCATATCTAACATTATGAACTTAATTTCAAGAGAAAAATCAGAAGGCCTTTGTATGGGAAATCATCTACCAGGACCTGAACAGAAGACGAGGGGCGCCTTCAATTGAAGAGGTTGCCGCAACTACTTCAAGTCGAGAAGGAAGTTTACTTATCATCTGTGGTAAGCTTCGAAGAGCTTCTTTCAGGAATTTACAGTATTAATCATGGTAGTAACAGAGTTTACTCTCCCTACTAACTGACTTAGCAGCTTTTCCTGCCTCTTTGTTCAAGGAACCGTGCATATTCATCAGAATCATAAAGCAGCCATTTTCTCTTCAGTTTCTTTAGCATTTATCCGCTCAATACTTGGCTACCAGCACATATTGTGGGCACAATATCTGGGACACAAGGTGTGTTCTTTCCGGTCTTCTTCTCGTTTTAGGGAAATGTTCTCTCAATGCTCTAACATCAACTCTGAATATGAACAGAACTGTCTTACGACGTTCTGAACCCAGCTCATGTACGACTCTGAATGGCGAACAACTCATCCCCTGGCATCACCACTATTTCATTTTGTAGATTTATCATAGTAAGCATTTATAAAGGGAGTTAGACATAAACATTCAAACAGGAATTTCGATTTATATCTGCTGAATTCATGTAAGGCTCTGTTTGGTCTGGCGGTGGCGATCATGAATGAGGTGGTTATTTAGTGTCGTTCGTGAACACGACTTTGCTTAGATCATGAATGAGGTGGTTATTTAGTGTCGTTCGTGAACACGACTTTGCTTAAGAAACTTTATCCAAACACACATTTTATGACTGATGTTTTTGTCCAAACTCACGAGAGCAAAAATGTCAAGCCAAACAGAACTTTAATGCATTCAAAGTCATCAAATAAGAAATTATGATTGCATTTGATGATTATAAACTGGGTAAATTATTATGTGCTCATTCCAACTCATTCTATAATAACTGGATTTGGATCCCCTGGAGTTTGTACGGACAACTCTAGGGTGAAGTTCGATTCATCTTGCGCGTTGGATTGAAATCCAACGCGCGAGTTTTTTTCGCTTTTTTTAATTATTTTTATTACTTTTTTACGGTTCATTTTGTCTTTTAGCTCCAAAATTCATCTCGCCGTACGATTGACAAGATGAATCGCTCTCGCGCGTTGGATTGAACTCCACCCTTAAGTTCTCCGTACGAACTCCAGGCGATCTGGATCCATAATAACGACATTGCTAGATGAACCTCTCTACCAACATTAGGCACAAAAATTCATACCAAATTTTACTTTAAAGATCATTCTATTTTATTGGTAGCATTTAATGGTCTTAATCCCATGAATTTAATTCTTCACCAGCTCAATTTCTATTTTAAAGGAGCCATCAATGCCCTTTTATACTTATATAATGTGATGACTATTCCTTCTTAGTCCCATGAATTTAATTCTTCAGCAAGTCATTCTATTTTCTAAATCCTAAATCCTAAAAACTTGAAATACATTCAATATTGGCATCCCCCATTAAACATACTAATTTGACATGCGCAATTAATGATATCATGCTAATTTGGCAAGCACAATTATCTATTTAAAACCATTATGTTGCCCACAAGTATAGAAAAAGAAAGAACTTGTCCTGAAGGGAACCCTCTCAAATTTATGCATCATAGTATGAGATAAAAGGCTTAAATTTTTCTACAAACACAACTTTCTAAATATTTTCATCAAGTCGATTAGACATTTGATTGAAAAGGTGGTGCACAAATTTCAAGTTACTGGTTTTCGCAGGGAAGACGAGCAATTTGGTGGCTCATTCTTCCAATGCCCACTGATTGAAAATTACTTTGGAGCATCAAGTCCAAGATAGAGCTCAATCTATCATTCTATCCCTCCCTCTTTTGAAGCCGAAGGAGAGAAGAAAATGTGAAGAGATCTGATCTCAGGTCTGAGGAGGAAGCAGCTCATTCTTCCAATGCCCACTGAGTTTACGAATTTGGGCCCGACGGGGCAGTCCCCGCCCCAGCAGGCCCGGTCCCACAATCAACACATTATTTAGGTTCTTTTTGGGAGGGCTTATTTTCACCTGTCATGCGGTTACGCCCGCATGAACCGATCCTTAATTATGGTCTGATTCATGCGATCGTGGCCGCTTGATTGGTGAAAAAAAAAGCCCCCCCTCCCCTGTTGTGAAATTGGGACCGGATCCGCGACTACGGTGGTTCGCCGCGGATCTAGCATCGGAAGCTAATCTGAGCAATAATATGATAAACGAAATTTAAATCCAAAAAATCAAGCACAATCAGACGATAAAATAATTACGTGGTTCGGAGTTGGGACTGCTACTCTACGGGGAGAGCGCGCCAGAAAGATCCACTAAAACTGATGAGGTTACACAGATACAACTAGAGACCAAACAGATATGATCGAACAACAAAGGAAAACCAAAAAACCCCAAAACTTGAAGAACCAATATCGTCGGGCGGTATCGATGTCGCCGGGCGACAACTCCTGTTCTTCTTCCCCGATGGATCCGCCGTTCCTGCACCTGTTGTCGCCGCCTGGAGCTGTCTGCCGCCGCTGGACAGAGCCTCCTCCACCTGAATCCTCCTGCTACTGCCGCCTCCTGGAGCTGCCTGCCGCCGCTGGACAAAGCCGCCTCCGCCTGAGTTGAGCCCGATGCGCCGCCTCCGCTGCAGCACGCCTGCTGCCGCCGCCGCCGCCGCGCCTTGTCTGAACCGGAGCTGTCGCCGCCGTCGCCGCCTGAACACCTCTTGATGTCGCCTGGAGATCGCCGCTGCAACCCGCTGCCGCCGCCTCTGATCCTCCTGCACCGGCGAGGTACGCTCGCTGCCGGCGCTGCCGCTGGAAACCGCCTCCACAGAACTTGCTCTCACACTACTCGCTGGTGGCCCAAAAATAGGTTGATTCCTCTGATTTCTTGCTTGATTGTACTCTTTTATTTGTAGCAGCCCCCTCTCAAACATATATATAGGAGAGCACCCCCCTCTCCTAACTAGGAAGAAGAGAGTCATCAATGGTTTCCATAGATGGCGCCGGCCAGATGAGGAAGGAGGTCAGCCGACCCTTAATGACCCTTGCCAAAACTGAATGGATTTCCAATTAAACGATAGGCTTGGATAGGAATAACCCCTAATCCCTCCCAAAAAATCAGTCATCCCATTTAATTGTCATTCCCATAATAAGAGGTGGTCATGGATCGCGGACGTGGCGCGATCCGGACGGTCCAAGTCCATGCATGAGGTGTCACAATCCTAACACTCCCCCCCCCAAACGGAGCCTAAATTGCAGCCACCGGCCGGGACATGTGCATGTAATCAAGCATAAGCTGTACAACTTGGCAACCATATTCATGAAACTTCACACCATCCCCACTTACGACTTATGCTCAGTTTGGAGGGTGGACTTATTTTTACTGATCAAGCGGTTATGATTGTATGAATCGGACCTTAATCAACTTCATGCGTTTATGACCACATGAAGCGGTGAAAATAAGTCTCCCCCAAACTGAGCATTAGGTTGCGTTTGGACAAAAATCAGTCATATCAAAATCTTATGCTTCAAATTAGTTTCTTTTTTTTAGTAACGGTCGTAATATTTATCACATAAAATATACATTTTATGTCAATGATATTTGTCTAATTTCACCGAAATAAATAAGTTGTGATAAGCCACATCAAACTTTAGCTGCCTTAATCAACTGAACATTAAAAAGTAAAAGCCTGGGAATCGTTTTCAAATCGAACACGCCAGCACCATTCATCCCCTCCTGGCAATAATTCATCATTCAATCCAATGACGATCTGTCCGACCCCGCACGGCAATTGTCGGACAATTATACCCTCTCTCTCTCTCTCTCTCTCTCTCTCTCTCTCTCTTCCATAGCGTTCACATTATAAACCCACGCCAATATATATATATATATATATATATATATATATATATTTTAAGTAAACCATCAGTGCATGTAAGCTAGAGTTGTCATTTTCAACGTAGAGGATATATCATCATTAAAGGTACCACCCTGATCAAGCTGTATCAATTTTCAATTTTTCGTTTTCAACCCAATAATTATTTATTAGAAATTCTCTCTCTCAGGTTTCAGAGGCACCCGCACCTAATTTTGGGATCGGGGAAAATAGGGTGTAGTTGCTGCATTTTACGATAAAATACGGGCATCTAACGGTACATATTGAATGTCTGCACATATCTTAAAGTAATTTGAGATGCTCTCATTTTGAAAGATGTGCAAAAATTCAAATGAGCCCTTGAGCTCCGCACTTTACCGTAAAAGCAGGAGTACACTTTACGGCACCAATTTTTCTCCTCTAAATAGATTGTTTTATGGTAGAGTTATGGAAAGAAGAAAAATCCTATTTTAGGATCATTTTAAGTACCCCATTGACTATTGGGTATAATAATCGGATCACATTTGGAAGTTGGAACACACAATATGATCAAAAAAATTCAGTCGGAAAAAATATATATATATTTTCATTTGGATATGATCAGTGTTCAGTGATTATACTAGTCAATCAATCAATGATCTCTTTTTCCCTAAATTTTAAACCTTAAATCCGTAAAAATATAACTTTTGAGAGATATATTGCAGAATATTTTCCCACGAAATGAATATTATCTATTTTATGTGTTGGATATATTGCTGGCTGATTTTAGGATGATCTTGTCCATTAAATCGCCGAATAGATGCTATTCTTCCCGTCAGAAATGTAGAGGATCTTGACCGGCAGAAAAACAAACCCTAGACAATGTGTTGGCCTTCGCTGGCCTCCCAAACAGAGCCTTACGGCGATTGAAAGATTTAGGATTGAACGGAAGCAATTCTCTGTATCCGTGGGGAAAAAGCTTTCAAAAACTCTACATTTTTTAAACAGGAAATATTAATAGCACAGGCGGATCACAGATGAAAGAAACCGTTTTATTATTTTTATACCGTCTTTTATTCTCAGAAATCAGTACTCTGCCACTCTAACACAAAAGTATACATAAGAGCAAATATACGAACACTATAGGGTCATATACCTACGTATCCGCAGCTGATATTTTTATGGGCAGAAGGTGATTTTATAGTCGCCGCCGGAGCTGCAAATGTTGGTGCTCGTCGGATCATCTTCTGGGTAGGTGCTGCAATTAGGGCAAAGACTCTTGAAGAACGCCGAATACTTGGTCGGCCAACAGCTTTTTCCCACCCGATTGCAGCAGTAATCGGCGGTCTTAAACACGTCGCAGGCGCTCCGGCAGCCTCCGGGGGCCCTCAGCTCCGTCGGGCATTCCCGCATGATGTCGTGACCGGCGCACCGCACCGCGCCGCAGTTGGAGGTCGGGGAGACGCCGACGGGCACGTTGAAGCCGTCGCAGAGGGAGATGCTGTAGAAGTCGTTGGCGCCGTACTGGTTGAGGGAGTATTTGACGATGGTGGCGGGAGGGGATGCGGCGGATTTGCAGTTGAGGTTGCCATTGCAGTCGCCGGAGAGGCAGGTGCCTCTTCCGGCGGAATTGAAGGTGCAGTTGGCGCGAGCCCAGATCTGGCCGGAGGTGGCGGCGGAGGTGCTGATGGGGAGGGTCCAGGTTTGGGAGGGGTGAAGAACGAGGCCGCCGCCGGGAGCGGCGGCGGGCCAGATGGTGTAGGGGCAGTTGTTGGTGATGTGGAAGGTGGTGGCGTAGGAGATGGGGAGGAGTGCGAGGAGGATGAGAAGCGGAGAGGAAGAGGACTTCATGGCTAGGGTTTGGCGGGGGAAGGAAGATATCTCTAGGGTTAATTTGGGGGTTGAAAAGTGAGGCTAGGGTTTGTTTTGGGGAAGGTGAAGGCATTTATAGACCGTGACGGAGATTTGGGCGGCCGAAAAAAGTCAATAAAACAATGTAATGGCATGTGTTTTTCTCTTGAGTCGACCGTCCGATGGTAGTGGCATTGTCAAATTTTGCGTGCTAGGCTTTCAGACTTCTAGAGGTTTTAACCGTTTTAGTAATTTACGATCAGCAATTACTATTCCCAAAATTATCTGGGTGTAGATAAACTCTCGAATCTCGAGTCTCGCGATGGCTATTTTTATATATTTAAATCCTTTAAATAGATATTAAAATTTCTATTTTTTTTTGGGTATTGTTATTTAAACTCCATAAATAGATATTTGTAATTCATAGATATTTGTACCTAAAACTGATATTTGTACTCATATATAATAATCGTACCCAAACAATAATACAATATGTGATAATCGTACCCATATATAATATTTGGGTCACAATAATACAGTATATGACAAACAAAAGGGGGCTTTAAGTAAAGCGAGGAGTTAGCGGCTGATCATCAGTTCCATAACCACTACCATAACCAAATTTTTGATTGCACTCCGACACAATCTCTCACAATCATGCCGTTAAATGCAACTAGCCCAACATTACCCAAGGGATAACAACAATCTGTCATTGTTTCCTGTGAGGAGTTACCTCAATGGAATAACTAAGGCCGTGAGGGTGGAAAGAATTTGGGAAGAGGAGTTACCTGTAAAGGTTCTGCGAAGAGGAGTTGACGGCGAGCGAACAGCCGTGAGGGTGGAAGGAAGGCCGGCGATCAAACGCCGTTGTTGGAGGTGCGAAGGAGTTAGCAGTGAGGGCTCGGTTCCACGAGTTGCGATGAGAGATTGCCGACAAGGGAGCGGATGCGATGGAGGAAGATCCACGTCAGGGAAGATCGCCGTTGCGAGCGGCCGAGGAACGAGGGCTATGCGGGAAAATGAGATTTGGGTTCAGAGGAAAGAATTTGGGTATAAATATCAATTTTTGTTTAAAAAAAACGTTTAAATTTGACATATTTTGGGTGTCAAATATCCAAAATAGATGTACAAATAATAATACCCTTTTTTATAATAATTTATAATTGTAAATCGCCGAAAAAATCTAAACACAGCCCGACTCCACGGTTCGCCCACATCTTCCGCCCGACGGGGCTCGGTTCGGCGCGCCTAGGCCCAACCCAATTTTGCATGCCTACATCTTCTCTGAAGTTCT
Organism: Platanthera guangdongensis; assembly: GCA_039583875.1. Lineage (NCBI taxonomy): Eukaryota > Viridiplantae > Streptophyta > Magnoliopsida > Asparagales > Orchidaceae > Platanthera > Platanthera guangdongensis. The sequence goes on from CM077153.1 coordinate 286,389,048, forward strand.
AGTGGGTGTGTCCAAGAGAAGCTTCGTCTGTTCTGCTAGAGAGGAGCGTTGTCGCAGGTGGTTTTTCCTGGACCCCTTTTCTTCTCTATTTTCTCATAAAACCTAGTTTTTCATAAATCTCTACAAAGATGACCTAGCCTTTTCTCAGGTCAAGAGAATCGGACCGTCTTAGCTCGGAGACGAGTCGGGCGCAATCAGTTAAAGAAAGTCGTTACTCCGTTACAAATACAGAAAAAAGAGGGAAAATGACTAAGTCCTCGGAGTCTCGATGGAAACGCTCCTGCCTTGGGATGTCGTCAAGCTTTTGGAACCTTGGTCGGAGCATTCCGGGATGGAAGATCTTCTAAATCCTCAAGGCTTCAGGAAACTGCGATCTCGTTTATGCGGATCCTGGATGGGAGAGCACTCGCGGAGACGGTTGACGTCACTTGAGGTGTGAAGAGTCTGTGTCGCAAGGAGAAGAGCAGAGCAGATTTCAGAGCGAAGAATCAAGCTAAGTCCACGATTCTCGCAGGAAAACCTCAGAGCTCTCTCTTGTCACTGTAGTTGCTTGAGCTGAAATGAAGGCCTAAGAGCCTATTTATAGTTTTCTGGAGGGGCGCGTAAGTAATTGCGTCGAGTAGTGATTTGTGCTGGCGAATGACGTCGCTTCGTTTTGATTACGTGGATCGTCATTTTTACCTAAATGACGGAAGTACCCCCTCAAGCTTGGGAAGTTCGGGCAGCGCGGGTGAGGCACCCAGAGGCGGCGGTTGTGAACGGAGGCGAAGGGGGAGGCCCGGGCTCGCCGACGGCTGACGCCGGTGGCGCACAGGCGTGGCTCGCGTACGGCCACACAGACTATCCGCGCGCGGCCGCGCGCGGTGCAGGCCATGCACCCGCATGTCGTGCGCGCATGGCGCGGCGCGGGGGCGCGTTTTGCCGCGTCTTACTCGGTCCTTCTGGGCGCGTGTGATTTCCTGTGTATCGTTGGACCGACTGAGCTCATTCCTGCTTGGACCGGATTTGTTTGAAAATTTCATGGGGACCCTATCAAATGCCCATAAATTTTGGCGAGTCATGATCCGCAAATCGATGAGCGCGAAATTTTCTTTCATCTCTGGAATGTTCCAGTGATCATAAAATCTTATGACATATTCTGCAAGATATGAGCTAGAGATCGAGACTTATTCACTGCCTATTTTGACTTTTGAGACAGGAAAAATTTGGCAAATACTATTCTCCAAATCCAAACACCTTCTATTAGGAATCTTGCTCTGAAAACTATAAATTGGAGAGGGTCACTGAATTCTTTTCTCCCACGGTTGTAGAAATTTCTGAATTTGCAGCGCTTGGTTTTAGAGTTAGCGGATTTCAGTAATCGTCATGTCTCCTTTGAAAAGGATTAGTGCTTTTTCATTACTTGGGAGCGAAGAGCGAGGTGAGCGGGGAAGCGTGTCGGGATGGAGAAAAGCGGAGCGGCGGCCAACAAGCAAGGGCATGCCTGTGCCCCGAGAATGTTGCGCGCGAGCAGAGCCGTCCCTACAGTCGTCCGGGAGCAGGGCTGCCCGCAGGCGGATACGGCCCTGCGCGGGTGCTGCCGCGAGCGCACGGGGCGGCCCGTGCACGACCGCACGTGCGTGGGGAGGCCTGCACGGACGCGTGGCGTCCCGCGTGCGGTCGTGGTCGCGCACGCGGGTCAATCTGCGTGGATGCAGGGGTCCTGTGTTCACGCCCGAGGGATGTTTCGTATCCGCTCTGCTCTCCATGTGTGGTGACTTTCCTTTTCCTTTGCTTGTGCAGGTGTTGATGCCTATTTTCTTTTCAGGTGCCGAAAGGCGGGGCTCCGCAGCGGTCGATGCGCCTTCCTTAAACTTTGAACCTTGCCCCCGTGGGCAGTTGGAGGAAACACTTTGGTATTTTGGAGGACGTGGAGATCGTGATCCCGTCTCCTACGGAATGCGTTCTGCACTCTCCCACGAGTTATTTTGCGGTCACAGAGGGGGTGTTTGAAGACGGGCTTTCGGATCCCTCCCTCTGATTAGACGATCGATGTCCTTCGATTCTGTGGCGTTTTCATGACGCAGTTTTCTCTTGCGGGATTGACGAGGATCATGAGACTGCTTTGCTTTTTTCAGTAGCACATCTCTCAGTTGTCAGTCAGCCTCTTTTGCGAGTAGTACGAGGTCTGCCTCGCATGGATGACCGTGTTGATGTGTGAAGCAACAAGAAGTGGCTATCGTTCGAGTACAAGATTGATTATCGTCACGGTGGGACACTATATGCGTTCATCAAGAACCAATGGGAGTTGCCCAAGATCTAGGATAATGTAAGCCCCCCCCCCTCCCCGAACGCAATACATGATCGAGGGGAGCCTTATGCCCAGAATAGCCATCTTGCGGAGCATCAACACATGAGCTAATCTGTACCGCAAGTAGCCTATCCTGCTGGCTAATCTGATATAACAAATGTCAACCCAACCAAAAGAAGAACACAGAAGTCATTATATCACAGAAAGTAAATGTCCAAAAATAGTACATCAATTATAAGAAGCTACATCAGCTTCTTTAATATCAGTGTACACGACACTTCCCGAAGGCTAGATCATAACACTCAAACTCACATCGGTCACAGAGGACAATCTAGACCAGATTGTCCTCCTACACAAGGCGTTATTGCTGCTCCATCTGAGGGGTATCCTACAAAAATGATAGACGTAGCAATCGTTAGTCATAAAGTAATAGGTAGCTATCATATTCGCTTACCCCAGCGATTCTTTGGCAGCAGACCGAGAAAATGAATGAGGAGCTCAATATAACAGTAGTATATAATCATACAAGTGGCAAGAGCATTATTAATCAACAATTTGTATGTTTACATCATCACATTTACACTAAGCAAGCATCAACAGTATTATTCAGCATGTAAAGAATTATTCTTAGTATCACATATTAACATAATTACAAAAATAAACTTAACTTATAAAAATACTCATACAAATTTTTAAGTTAAATGCCAGGTTCATTAATGTAACTTATCATATAAAAGTGCTCATATAAATTTATATGATGAGGATCTTAAGCAGTGTAATGCAATGATATGAAATGAATGCAGTATGATAACTCACACATGCACACATGCTGCTATGTCGACAAAGACCTTTAGTTCTCACTTTCGAGCAGGTAGGTAACCTCTTAGGCGTCATCCGTCGTGGCCAAATGGTGAGAGTAGAGCGGGCGTCTACAATACTAGGCGAGCATCCACACTACCAAGCCTAGGCCTCCATACACCACAATGCTAAGAATACAACAGCGAAGACCTTGCGTACCACGACTTATAAGGGATCTTGGGTAGATGTGCACCAAGAGCCCGACACAACTGGCTTATAACTGGCACAGAAGGAGTCTTCAGGAGCGTATATCCAAAGAACCAAGCTCAACCGTCTGCAGGCATAAGAGGCTTTGGGAGTGAGCACCGAAGGACCTAGCACAACCGCCCAAAGTCTAACTGCCAGCTCCCGTCGGTGTGACGACTGGCAAGCTCGTCGACATGCCACCAAGTCCGCTTCACAGGATTATATATCGTGTGTCAACACACACCTAACCCATGTAATTCACATTTACCATGGGTGACAGTTCACCTTAATTACCACACCAATCACTTACTGCTACCCGTAGGGAATTAACATAACTCTAGGCAGTGGTCTACCTCATTTGTCACTTTGATACTTGAGATCAAGGTTCAACTCACCTTATGGCCTTGGGGTGTACCTCATCCAATCCCTTTTTCAAAAATTAAATATGTGCACATAAATTATACTGTTTCAATCATCTTAATCAGACCTTATTTCATAAACCTGCAAATCATCACGACATGTACTTATCCCAAACTTACTAATCATGCAAGAGTGCGATCACATTATCATCGGTTATTTACCATCCGGACTCCCGAGTAATCAATTCGTAAAATAATGTAATCATCACTTATTCAGACATCACGGCTATGCGTCACATCTTACTTAAACCATATTTTAAGAAGCTACAGTCCACCAATAATTACGAGCAACCCCAAATCGGAAAGGTATCTTTAAAGGCTACAACTTCCGTGTTGAGCCTGAGGTCCAAATCCAAATCCATCTCACCTGAAATCAGATTTCAGTCCGGCCGTGTACACTTAGACAGAACGCAGCCTGCTCACATGTTATAACGGTGCAACAACTTTAACTGAACATTTCCGGAGCTACGGAGTTCTCCTGAACGCGTGTAACCATTCGTTGGAAAAATCGTTCTGAGGGCTACATATTTTATGTTGAACCTGAGACCTCAATCAGACCGGATCGTATCTAAAAATGACCTCGAATACTGATGTGTATAGAAAACAGATTTCTGTACAACACTTTTGCACGCATCATAAAGATGGACGAATGACATCGGTTCATCTTCTTCCTTAAGCCATCACACAAAGCACAACCATCATCTCTCACCCCTTTCTCCCTCACTAGACTGCGATTCTTCACGGAATCAAGTCCTCCATCTTTGAAATGAAGAGAGGAGATGACTGAATATTATCATGCGGCATTCGGCGCCCTAGAACGAAGTTCTAGCATGGTCTCTTCCTAGGAATCTCCATTAAACTTCCAAACCAATCTCTCCTGAGCTGATGTCTCTCCTACACTTTTGATCTAAAGATATAGCATCGAGGGAGGGGGTAGGAAGCTCACCTGATTTCCGGCCATGGATCGTGTCCTCCTTCTTAGCGACATAGTGGCGTCTACCATGGGTTCTCGTTATTCTTAGAGAATAGTTCGTCTCGTGAAGAAGAAGACTGGCGGCTAAGTCTCGGACATCGCTTATAAAGGATCGACCGATCAGGTCTAGATTTTCCTAATCTGAGGGCTACCGCCGTGCGGTACCTCCAAACCCACCACTTAGGCGCCGACACATGACCTATTACCGTCGTGCGGTATTCTTCTACTGCCGCACGGTAGCTCACAGAGGACTATGCCAATATGCTATGGCCAGCGGTACTGCTATCGCCGGTCGATTGCTCATAGAGAACTATGTCAATAACTCAGCTGGACTACCACTGCGCGATATCCCGCTACCGCCACGCGGTATCCCGCTACCGCCGCGCGGTAGTGACTCGACGTTCAGCGAGTGCACTCGACGCTCATCGAATCCACTCGACATCCGTCATGTGCACTCGACGAATGCTACAGCTAGTGGTATCCCACTACCGCCGCGCGGAAGCAACTCAACGATTGTCGAGACATGTCATGAACACTTGACAACTGCTACCTCCAACGGAATCCCACTACCGCCAAGCGGTAGCAACCTGACACCCAACGTCGAGTCGGCACTTCCCCGGCTCAGGTGCAAGCCAGACCACCAGTGCACCCCGAGCCCGAGTCAACTCACTTGAATTAAATACCCACGCACAAGGGGTCTAGCATGAATCAAGACGTTACAGATAATCCCCCTGACTGTTGTCATCGCTTGAAGGAGAAAGAGCATGACTTTATCCCGCTACTGGGCTTTGAAGATCCGCGCGAGTTGGGCGCCATTCTTTCTAAGATCATCACCTTTGTTGTTGAGAAGCGGTTAGTTCTAGCGGGCCTTTCATCGGATATAGAGCACATCTGTGTCGCGCCCCTGGGGCAAAGTAAGAAGAGGAAGCTGGATTTTTCACAACATTTGAGAGAGAGTGGGTCGCCATCAGATCCCCCCGAGGTCATCATTGATGTTGTAGAGGATTGTCAGAACGGTCTGGCCACTGACTTTCGCCTATGGAGACTGAGGATGCACCAAAGGTTACTGCGATCTTGTTGGCTTCTTGTGTGGTCCCAGATCCGTCGTCGGAGACGGGGAGAGGGTAGGGTCGAGAGTGTTCCGCTTACCAGGCACTCCTTTGGAAGGTATGCTCATTTTCCCCTGGTGTTTTTCCCTTTAGTCATATATTGGGCATGCGATAAATTAACTTTTTTGCATTTGCAGCTTGACGAGGCTCGCGACAATGCGCTTTGGCTTTTGATTCCAGCCCCAAAAGCCTCTGGCAGCTCACAAAACCGCTTACAACCCTAGCAGCCGAGAACTCTTGCTCCAGAACTCGGGAAGAAAGAGAGAAAAAATAAGAAATAATGATTTTCCTGGATCACTTCCATTCCCGATAAGGCCTTGGGTTTGCTCCCAGCTACACGATTTCTTCCCTTCAAACTACATCAACGGCTCGGGTTACACCACAAAGTCCATCACCGCTCCGCAGCTGCACACCAACCACCGACATGTATCGCCACCTTAGAGATAATTAATTTCGACAGTTCGTCGAACGGAACCAATTTCGTCATACGAAATTCATCGAACAGGAGAAAGTTCGTCGAACAGAACTAATTTCGTCGAACGAAATTCATTGAACAGGAGAAAGTTCGTCGAACAGGCCATCTCAACAGGCACAGGATCTTCGTTGAGCTCCACACGAGGATCTTCGTCGAGCTCCGCGCGAGGATCTTCGTCAAGCTCCGTGCGAGGATCTTCGTCGAGCTCCGCGCGAGGATCTTCGTCGAGCTCCGCGCGAGGATCTTCGTCGAGCTCCACGCGAGGATCATCGTCGAGCTCCGCGCGAGGATCATCGTCGAGCTCCGCGCGAGGATCATCTTCGAGCTCCGCGCGAGGATCGTCGTCGAGCTCCGCGCGAGGATCATCGTCGAGCTCCTCGCGAGGATCATCGTCGAGCTCTGCGCGAGGATCGTTGTCGAGCTCCGCGCGAGGATCATCGTCGAGCTCCGCTCGAGGATCATCGTCGAAGCACTTGTTGGATCAAAAGGATCTAAACATGCGACAGCGAAGATGGATGGAGTTCCTGGGGGACTACACATTCAAGATTCATTATGTGCCTGAGAAAGGCAATTCGGTTGCGGATGCATTGAGTCGCAGGGCCCCTGCGCAAGCCAACTGGTTGTCGGTTCATGACGAGCGTTTGATTCGGGAGTTGGAGGCATTAGAGATCTCTTGTGTTGACAAGCAGACTAGTGCCGAAGCGCAATTGAACTAGACAGAAGTTCAGTATGACCTGGCTGATTGGATTCGGCAGTCTCTGGATTTGGATAACAACATGAAGCAAATCATGGTTGAGGCTTTGGATGGGTCAAATTCCCAATTTGATGTTGTGGATGGATTGTAATGGAAGGACAGTCGTCTGTGCGTCCCAAATGTGGGTAAACTGCGGGTGGAATTGATGTATGAGGCTCATCATACCAAGTACTTGATTCACCCAGGGAGCACGAAGATGTACCGTGATATAAAGAAGTTGTTCTGGTGGCTAGGACTTAAGAAGGATGTGACACTTTATGTGCCGATCGAAGTGTCAAATGTGCCAGAATGAAGGCGGAGTGCCAGAAGCCTGGAGGTTTCTTGAAGTCCTTGCCTATCCCGGAGTGGAAGTTCGACGATATTACAATCTACTTTGTGCATGGGTTGCCAAGGTCACAGATGGGAAACGACGCTATCTGGGTGATCGTAGATCGATTGACGAAAGTGTCGCACTTCATTCCTAATATGAAGGATGATTCAGCGGAGAAATTGGCAAAACTTTATGTGGATAACATTGTTCGATTTCACGGTGTGCCCCGCAGCATCGTGAGTGACCGAGATAGGCGGTTCACGTCCAATGACTAGAGGTTGGTGCAATAAATGTTGGGAACCAAGCTGAGTTTCAGCACGACCTTTCATCCGCAAATGGATGGTCAGACCGAGAGAGTTAATAGGAAGATGGAAGACATGTTTCACATGTGCTTCTTGTATTTCGGGAAGCAGTTGGAAAATCACCTGTACTTGGTGGAATTTTCTTATAATAATCGTTACCAAGCGAGCATTCAAATGGCGCCCTTCGAGGCCCTTTATGGTAGGAGATGTAGCACGCCATTGTCATGGTTGGAAACGGGTGAGTTGAAGCTGTACAAGCGGCAAGAAGCGGAAGGCGGTGCAAGATCCTTCGCAAGTGATTGTGGTCGATCAAGTACCGGTTGATAATGGGTTTACGACGAAAGTCAAGCTCGTTCGCATTGAAGACTCAGAAGTCAAGCGACTGTGTAACAATGACATCAGGATGGTCAAGATCTGTTGAGACAACTGCGGTCGGGAGGAGCTCTCGTGGGAGCGAGAGCAGACCATGCTTGGGGAGTACCCAGAATTATTCCACTCAGATACCGTTTAAGTTTTGTGTATCTTTTCCTTTCTGTAATTTAGGGACGAAATTCTTTTAAGAAGGAGAGAATTGTAACGCCCCGAAACTTAAAAGAGGGACGGGCAGTGTTTAGAGCCAAGTTTGGTGCTTGGTAAGGGTCACACGGCCTGGCACACGGGCGTGTCCAGGGCCGTGTTGTGCTCGGGTTCGACGAACTTTCCGTGTGGTCGACGAAAATGCAGTCGACGATCATCGAGACAGCGAACACGGCCTGAGACACGGGCATGTCCCGGGCCGTGTCCTGCTCGGGCTGTTAGTCGGGCAGTGTCGGGAGAGGAACACGGCTGGGATCCCTAGCGTGTTCTGGTTGACACGGGCGTGTCAAAATCGACATGGGCATGTCGAGAACCCGTGTCCTCTTCGGGTTGTTTTTGGTCCTGTATCGATTGAGGAACACACCCCGCAACACGGGCGTGTACTGATTAACACGGGCATGTCAAGGTTTACACGGGCGTGTTGAGAGCACGTGTCCTGGTCGGGATGCGACAGTTTCGATGTCGATTGAGTCACACGGCCTTGGACACGGGTGTGTCACAAGCCGTGTTCGGCTTAGGAAACTAATTTTAAGTGCGAATTGTGGCCGTCCGTTTCCTTCTTTTGGGATCCAAGGGCCCAGGCTCGATCTTGCAGGGTTAAGTCCGGGAATAGGGTTTGAAACCCTCATTCCACTTGGAGTTTTCTCTTTCTAAAAGCCTTATAGAGAGGGGAGAGCAAGGAAGAAGGAGAAGGAGAGTTTCGGACGCCGTTGGAGCTTCGGAGCCCCAAATGGCAAGCCGAGTTCAGATCTACGGAGGCGAGGTCATTGCGGTGCTTTTCATCCGTCTAGATCTTCATGGCGCCAAAGAGAAATCCAAGGGTAACGATTTTCTTCTTGGATATGTGAAATACTCTTTCTTTTTGTATAGGAAACTCCCTCCCGTGAGTGAGCGGTAAGAGCGAGGTTTTCCTTCAGGTAGACATGAATAGTTCCTATTGTTTTACATGTAGAGTCCGGAATCGAAGTGCGGACATAGGCATGGTGTGTGAAGCATGCCCGGACAAGTTGGTCTGGATCGGTGATGTTTCATTGCATGAATAACCGGAGAAGACTCTGCGCCGATGGTTGTTTTTCAGGTTTTCTATGCGGTAGATTGCAATAGGGAATCTTGAGGATTAACTCCAAGGTACACCCGGAAAACTGGGCAGAAGCGTGATTCTGCCATCTTGGTGGCCTGGGAGCCAACTTGCACATAACTGGGTTATGTAAAGTGTGTGATTGAATTGGGACTCGGGGAAGCTTGACCCGCGCATATAGCTTAAATTGACGATGCGGTGTGAGCAACGGGTTAGGTGGAACCGTACCCGCTCTTTGTCGTTCGTTTAAAGAGACCTAAGGTACGTGGTACTTGTCGTTGGCATAGATGGAGGGTCTTAGGCTTAGGCCGGAAAGACCATAATGCTCACGAGATTTGCCGTCCAAGGGGCGGTGGTGAGACTGCGGATTTTGACTGGGTTCATCGAGAATGTGCCCTGAGAGCACGGGGTGTGTGTCCGTGCGTCCCTACGTCTGTGATGAAGTGTAATTTTTATATTGTTTGGCTATGCTAATAAAGTGCAGGGAAGGAGCATCGCCGCCCCGAGTTAGGGGGGGTCTTTATAATTTGGTCAGCTTTAGCTGACCGTTGCTTTTGTTTGCCACCGCTGTGGTGGATTGCTGTTTGCAGGTGCTGCAGAGCCTAGTGACAAATAGCGGGCAAAAGCTCTTGTTGCTAAGCCGGCACTCGAAGGCCTATGTTAATGTTTACTTTTATTCTCATGTGTGACCGGTCTGCGTGCCGATGTTTGGAAGACACTATTTGTATAAGTAAACTCTTGTAAGGTCATAACGCCAAGTACTTTATGTATTTTGTATGTTCATTCATTTTTGGTTATTTTAGTGAACATTCATGCTGTGGCTGAGTTCTTACTTTGCAACATATAAAATGTTTCCGCTAGAATGTGCTCTGTGTAGGACGTTTGTTATTGGAAGGATTGTTTCATTTCGTAACCCTTCGGTCTGTTTGTGGTATATGGCGTCAGGCCCCGACCGGACCTACTGCTATATGCTATGTGACGGATAGGGGGTGCTACAGCGAAGGGGTAACCCTTGGGTCTTATTTATTCCAGAGTTTTGATGTGCACGTCTTAGCGTTGTAGGCGTGCTTTTGTGTCATGACTCATTTTTGCTTTTTTCATAATGATGTAGCCCATGCAACATTTTATTTTTGAGTTGAGACCCACTTTCCTTTTGGATTCGTTTGCCTTCGTTGCATTTTTTAGTGCACATTTTTCTTTCTGATAAAATTGCGCTTTGCTTGAGGGTTGCTCGCTTGTTTGCGTTTTGAGCATGGATAATGAGGACCTTTGTCCATGAATGTTGGGAGAACTAGGATTCATCCGTGTATAGGTGGCGAAGAGCTCTTGCTCATTTGGCCCTAGGAGAATCAGAGTTCGTCCTGGTGAATGTGGTGAAGAACCTTTGCATGTTCCTGCACATGGAGAACCGGAGTTTGTCCAAGTGAAGGTGCAGATGAACCTTTGCCCATCTCGCTTAGGTGGACCGAGATCCGTCCGGGTGGAGGTAGCAAAGAACCATTGTTCGTTAACATCTTAGGAGAACCGGGGTTCATCCAAGTGAAGGTGCAGATGAACTTTTGTTCATCTCGCCTAGGAGGATCGAGGTCTGTCCAGGTGTAGGTAGCGAAGAACCTTTGTTTATTCACGCCTTAGGAGAACCAGGATTCGTCCAATTAAAGGTGCAAATGAACATTTTTCCATCTCGCATAGGATGATTGGGGTCCGTCCGAGTGGAGGTAGAGAAGAACCTTTGTTCGTTCATGCCTCAGGAGAACCGGGGTTCGTCCAAGTGAAGGTGTAGATGAACCTTTGTTCATCTCGCTTAGGAGGACCGGGGTCCGTCTGGGTGAAGGTAGCGAAGAACCTTTGTTCGTTCACGCCTCAGGAGAACTGGGGTTCATCCAATTGAAGGTGCATATGAACCTTTGTCCGTCTCTCCTAGGAGGATCGGGGTCCGTCCGGGTGGAGATATTGAAGAACCTTTGTTCGTTCACGCCTCAGGAGAACCGAGGTTCATCCATGCGAAAGTGCAGATGAATATTTATCCATCTTTCCTAGGAGGTGCAGATAGACCTTTGTTTGTCTCGCCTAGGAGGATCGGGGTCCATTCGGGAGATGTAGAAAGTCTTTCGTCAATCTCGCCTAGGAGGTGCAAAAAGGCTTTTGCCAGTCTCGTCTTGGAGGGGCAGAAAGTCTTTCACCAGTCTCACCTGGGAGGTGCATAAAGGCTTTGTCCAGTCTTGCCTTGTCGGCTCGTCCGTGTCGGAAGGGAAAGCAGAAGTTGCATTGCTGAAAGAAAGAAGGTACATGTGCTCGCGAGTTTTATTCCCCCGACTTATTGAAATAGAAAAATGGTGAAGGATGTCAGGTTGAATTCTTGTTCAGATCTTCACGACTCATGCTCATTTGGTGAGGAATCTTGTGGGCTGAGGTGTAGCGCGATGCCTTGGGCTAGTGCGTCGGTGCGGAGTGCTCTTATCATTGGTCCCCTAAGGATGGCATCGCATGTTAAGACGGAATGGACGATGATCAACTGGACATCATAAGTGGCTAGAACTGGAGGGATTCCCAGAGTTACTGGAAGGATAATGCTTCCAACGATCAGGATCGTCGAGTGCCCCGTGACGTATGCCCCTCCTGAACCGAGGTGGACGTCCCTCCCGGAGATCCCGAGCTAGAGAAGAGTTGAAAGGAACAACACGTTGGTGGATACGTCATCGTCAATCATTATCCTAGATACTTCGATCAGTGGACTTCCGAGAGTTGCCCAGCTGTGTCGAAGAGCAGGTCTCGGGGGGACTGGGGCGACGAGTTGAACTGTCTCTAAATGCTTCCTGCGTGGCGTCCCGTCATGTTGTTGCCCCTTCGCGGGCTCCCATGGGATTGGTGCCACGACCCGAGCCTTCCTATGAAGTTCCTTAAGGAGTCCATGTTGTGCGAACCATTCAACTTCGTCCTTTGGGGGTATGCAATCCTCGGTGTCGTGGTCGTTTCCTTTGTGGAAGTGACAGTACTTGGACTGATCGCCCCTTCTCTGTGGTAGCGCCTGTAACACCCCGAAGTCAAGCGGATCAATTTGAGCAAAATTGGGTTCAGGCATGGGTGACACGGCCTGGGACACGGGCGTGTCCCAGGGCGTGTCAGGCCTGGGTAGTGTCGAGTCGTGAAGTCGACAAAATTTGGAGTCGACATAGCGGACACGGCCTGCGACACGGGCGTGTCGCAAGGCATGTCGGGGCCGTGTCGACGATCGGCCTGGATGTCGACGAATTTTGCTCGACGATCGTCGAGTGTCGAGTGTCGAGTGAGGACACAGCCTGTGACACGGGCGTGTCACAGGGCGTGTCAGTGGTCGAACTCAACTCGACGTTTCGCGCTAGGGCATGTTTGCGGGACACGGGTGTGTCCAGGTGCACACGGCAAGGAACACGGGCGTGTGCCAGGCCGTGTGAAGTCTCGGGTTGTTTTGGGATTATTTTCGTTGAGGCACACGGCCTCAGACACGGGCGTGTCTGAGGGCGTGTCAGGGACACGGCATGGAACACGGGCGTGTCCCATGGCCGTGTACTGTTGGTTTTGAGTCGGTTGACTGCCGCTTAGAGGGACACGGCCTGTGACACGGGCGTGTCACAGGGCGTGTCAGGCCGTGTTTTAGCTTTTCTGGCCAAATCTGAGCCGTTTGTTTCCCTCTTCCTGGATCCAATGACTGGGCTCTGTCCAGGTCATGTGAAGGCCGAGCAAAAGGGGATTTAATCTCTCTTTTCTTCTTCTTCTTCTTCTTCATTTCTTTTAAGAAAGGGAGGAAGAAAGGCTAAGGCAAGAGGGAAGGGAGGAGTCTACCAGCTGCTGGAGGAGCTGCGGAGTGCGGAGCGAAGATCCGAGAGCGGATTCGTGAAGGCGAAGCCGAGGCGGTGATTTCCATCCGGCTACTTCATGGCGCCGAAGCGGTCTTCAAGGGTAACGATCTCCTTCTTGGACATCGAAGTCCTTCTTTTATGCATGTGCTTGGAATCCTCCACCAAGAGGTGGATTTGTGGAAGTGATTCCTTTGTTGAGTCTGCATCTAGAGCCGGAAATATGGAGTACGACATAGGCATGCTGTGTGAAGCCTATCTGGACCGGTAGTCTGGATTGGTGATGTTCATGGGTAAACCGGAGAAGACTCCATGGATTTGATGAGATGCAAATGGTTTTCTCTTGCGATGAATGTATGGATGTGATGCTGTTTGTGAGGAGGCTTTGGCAAAGCTCCTGGTTGTGATATGATCAATTGGTAGCACGCCTGGGGAGCTCGTGATAAACCCGGCCTGTTACACTACTAGGGTGGGTTGATCTAGTTAGTTAGAGGGGTCGATTGGTGGCAATGCTTGGGGAGCCGAGTTAAACCCGGCTTACTGCACCACATAGTGTGGTTCGATCGGATAGGAGGGGGGTCGATGGGTAGACATTGCCTGGGGAGCTTGGATAAACCCGACCTGCTACACCACATGTTGTGGGTCGACCTACTCTGGTTGATACTGTGAGGTGGTACCTCTGTGTGGTTGGGCGGGATGTCGTCAGCTTGCGAGACTGGTGGACTAGGGCCGGTCAACCAACAAGTTAAAACCTCGAATCGGCGGTGTATGACTGGTGGATTCCGGTACACCAAGAAGGTGCCCTGAGTGCACGGAACGTCTGGTGGATTCCAACGTTTGTGATGTCATGTGTTTGCTAGCGGGATAAAGAAAATGATATACATATGCTGTTTGATGATACTTGATGATAGATGATAGCACTGTATGCAGGGAAGGAACCACTACCCCGGGTAGGGGGTAGGGTCGTTATAATGGGTCAGCCAAATGCTGACCGTTACTTTGTTTTGCCGCTTTTTGGTGGATGTTTCATTGCAGGTGCCGCGGCTTGAAATGAATAAGTGGAATGGCTAGCTTGCTGTTGTTGGCACTTGAAGGCCATGCGAAGAGTGGTGTTTGGATTTCATGTGTGGCCGGCCTGCGTGCCGATGTACGAAATGAATGTTGTGTAAAAGAGGAACATGTAAGGCCATAAGGCCTGGGTGTGTGGGTTGTATACATTCCTGGTGTTGTGATATATATAACTGTGGTATTTATATATTGGTGGACATTCTGGTTGGAGTTCATGTTAACAAAAAAATGCTGCGCTAGAATGGATGAGTTAAGGATACGCGTCGATTTTGATTTCCACACGTGATTCCTTCGCTTGTCTGTGAGATATGGCGTGGGACCCCGGCCGGACCCACCGTTATATATCATGTGACAGGTGGGGGCGTTACAAAGTGGTATCAAAGCGAGGTTAAGATTGTTTGGGAGGAGAGAACGGAAATGAACTCATGAATGTCCACTAGGAATGTATGTCATGCACATGATGTGCGTGAGTGTGTAGTCAATGTCGCAGTACCGTTATGATTTGAAGTATTAATGGTGTTCTGTACATGGATAGGTGGCAAGGGATGGAGCTGGGCCGTCTGAGCCTCAGCGGTCGGATGAGAGTGCAGCACCCGTGGAAGCGCCTATGCCTCCCTTGGCAGAAGCCATACGGGTGGTGACGGAGACAGTGCTTGCAGTGTTACAAGCACAACCTATTGGACAGGCAAGGCCGGGTGCAAGGCAAGAGCATGCTGCAGTGGTGGTGGAGGCGCAAGCAAGTGACGAGTCATTGACACGTTTTATGCACTTTCATCCCCCGACGTTTGGTGGAACGCTTTCACCAACGCAGACGGAAGATTGATTGGCAAGGGTAAAACGGATCCTGACTGCAATCCAGACGGTCGAGGAACAGAAAGTGATGTTGGCCACTTTTCTGTTGGAAGGCGATGCGAGATTGTGGTGGGATGAGATTGAAGTGCATCACTTGGCAGGTCGAGGTTTAACAGAGGTTTCCATGGAGGAATTCTCCCGAATATTTTTGGCCAAGTATGTGCCAGTGTCGCAGAGGATTGCGATGGAAAATAAATTTCTCCGTTTGGTGCAGGGTGAGCGGGAGATTGATACCTACCTGCATGATTTTACAAGATTAGGGAGATATGCGGGATCTACCTTCGCGGAGGAAGCGCGAAAGACAAATCGGTTTTATGAAGCCTTGCGGGATGAATTGAGGTTGGCACTTCCGAGTTCAGTGAGCCAAGGCTTTCAAGCATTGGTCGATACAGCTCGTGCATTGGAAAAAGATATGAAGCGAGTACAAGCGAATAAGCGACTGGCAGTGGAAAAGTCATAGTTTAAAGTGTCGCAGTTGGATCAATCGGAGTTTCGACGACAAGAGAAGAAAAGATTTAGGCCGGCGGAATCAGCTCCATCGACTGTTTCTTCGGGGGCGACTTATGGGTCAGGACGTGTGGATACACGCATATGCTATAAATGCGGACAGCAAGGACATATAGCAAAATTTTGTCGGAATGCCCCTCCAGGGAGTGAGAAAAAGATAGGTGCGTCATACGAAGAAAAGGGAAAAGCAGTGGCCGAATCATCTGCACCCCGGACGCAACCTCGATTGCATGCTATGGACGTGCAAGAGCCGCAAAGCTCAGTTGGCGAAATTCAGCCTCGGGTGTTTCAGTTGTCTCTTAATCGCGAATGTCAAAATCGGGAGGCTGAGCGGAGATGAATCATGAAGTAGCTCCTTTGGATGCTATGACTGGATCGTACCTTGATGGATTGTCCATGGTGGTGTATGTAAACTATGTTTATATCTATAATTGTGATGAATAACAGCTGGTGGACATCTTGCTAAAAACTTGGCGCACTTGTGATTGTGAGGCGATAAATCAATTATGTTGTTTTGTTTTGAGGTCTTCTGTGGCTGAATGTGCACAAGTGGAAGTTAGGGCTGTTTGTTTGTGTTGTATGTTTGTTCGTTTGTGTGGAGGCTTGGGGTGTAAGCTTTGATGATGTTGTGGCTGATTGGAGTCAAATTTCGAGGACGAAATTATTTGAAGGGGGGAGGATTGTAACACCCCGAAGTCAAGCGGATCAATTTGAGCAAAATTGGGTTCAGGCATGGGTGACACGGCCTGGGACACGGGCGTGTCCCAGGGCGTGTCAGGCCTGGGTAGTGTCGAGTCGTGAAGTCAACGAAATTTGGAGTCGACACAGCGGACACGGCCTGCGACATGGGCGTGTCGCAGGGCGTGTCGGGGCCGTGTCGACGATCGGCCTGGATGTCGACGAATTTTGCTCGACGATCGTCGAGTGTCGAGTGTCGAGTGAGGACACGGCCTGTGACACGGGCGTGTCACAGGGCGTGTCAGTGGTCGAACTCAACTCGACGTTTCGCGCTAGGGCATGTTTGCGGGACACGGGTGTGTCCAGATGCACACGGCAAGGAACACGGGCGTGTGCCAGGCCGTGTGAAGTCTCGGGTTGTTTTGGGATTATTTTCGTTGAGGCACACGGCCTCAGACACGGGCGTGTCTGAGGGCATGTCAGGGACACGACATGGAACACGGGCGTATCCCATGGCCGTGTACTGTTGGTTTTGAGTCGGTTGACTGCCGCTTAGAGGGACACGGCATGTGACACGAGCGTGTCATAGGGCGTGTCAGGCCGTGTTTTAGCTTTTCTGGCCAAATCTGAGCCGTTTGTTTCCCTCTTCCTGGATCCAATGACTGGGCTCTGTCCAGGTCATGTGAAGGCCGATCAAAAGGGGATTTAATCCCTCTTTTCTTCTTCTTCTTCTTCTTCATTTCTTTTAAGAAAGGGAGGAAGAAAGGCTAAGGCAAGAGGGAAGGGAGGAGTCTACCAGCTGCTGGAGGAGCTGCGGAGTGCGGAGCGAAGATCCGAGAGCGGATTCGTGAAGGCGAAGCCGAGGCGGTGATTTCCATCCGGCTACTTCATGGCGCCGAAGCGGTCTTCAAGGGTAACGATCTCCTTCTTGGACATCGAAGTCCTTCCTTTATGCATGTGCTTGGAATCCTCCACTAAGAGGTGGATTTGCGGAAGTGATTCCTTTGTTGAGTCTGCATCTAGAGCCGGAAATATGGAGAACGGCATAGGCATGCTGTGTGAAGCCTATCTGGACCGGTAGTCTGGATTGGTGATGTTCATGGGTAAACCGGAGAAGACTCCGTGGATTTGATGAGATGCAAATGGTTTTCTCTTGCGATGAATGTATGGATGTGATGCTGTTTGTGAGGAGGCTTTGGCAAAGCTCCTGGTTGTGATATGATCAATTGGTAGCACGTCTGGGGAGCTCGTGATAAACCCGGCATGTTACACTACTAGGGTGGGTTGATCTAGTTAGTTAGAGGGGTCGATTGGTGGCAATGCTTGGGGAGCCGAGTTAAACCCGGCTTGCTGCACCACATAGTGTGGGTCGATCGGATAGGAGGGGGTCGATGGGTAGACATTGCCTGGGGAGCTTGGATAAACCCGGCGTGCTACACCACATGTTGTGGGTCGACCTACTCTGGTTGATGCTGTGAGGTGGTACCTCTGTGTGGTTGGGCGGGATGTCGCCAGCTTGCGAGACTGGTGGACTAGGGCCGGTCAACCAACAAGTTAAAACCTCGAATCGGCGGTGTATGACTGGTGGATTCCGGTACGCCAAGAAGGTGCCCTGAGTGCACGGAACGTCTGGTGGATTCCAGCGTTTGTGATGTCATGTGTTTGCTAGCGGGATAAAGAAAATGATATACATATGCTGTTTGATGATACTTGATGATAGATGATAGTACTGTATGCAGGGAAGGAACCACTACCCCGGGTAGGGGGTAGGGTCGTTATAATGGGTCAGCCAAATGCTGACCGTTACTTTGTTTTGCCGCTTTTTGGTGGATGTTTCATTGCAGGTGCCGCGGCTTGAAATGAATAAGTGGAATGGCTAGCTTGCTGTTGTTGGCCCTTGAAGGCCATGCGAAGAGTGGTGTTTGGATTTCATGTGTGGCCGGCCTGCGTGGCGATGTATGAAATGAATGTTGTGTAAAAGAGGAACCTGTAAGGCCATAAGGCCAGGGTGTGTGGGTTGTATACATTCCTGGTGTTGTGATATATATAACTGTGGTATTTATATATTTGTGGACATTCTGGTTGGAGTTCATGTTAACAAAAAAATGCTGCGCTAGAATGGATGAGTTAAGGATACGCATCGATTTTGATTTCCACACGTGATTCCTTCGCTTGTCTGTGAGATATGACGTGGGGCCCCGGCCGGACCCACCGTTATATGTCATGTGACAGGTGGGGGCGTTACAACACCATAGGCCTGCGGAGCTGCGGATGGTTCTTGGGAGCATATAGAACCTACGTAAGGGAAGAGTCGAGCTCTGTAAGTGACTGTTGCTCCCTAGCCTACGCAGTTCCGCTGGGGTGCTCGCAATGCCTTCCGGGGGTCAGCAACTTTACGGCAAGATGAGAAGTCCAAATGATGACATACGGGTGTGTCGTGTTCATGAAAGTTGTGTAGTTTGGTAGTTTGTATCGACTGATGAAGATCTTGATGTGAGGTGATACACCCATGATTTTTGCGGGTGACATGGTGGATGGTCAAGGTGGTGCAGTGAATGCTCTTTATGACTCAAGTTCGATGAAACAACTTCAACGATTTGGGTGCATTGACGTCGCGTAGGTGAACCAAAGCAGAGATGAAGTCCGACTTGCGACAAGTTGGCTGATGCCTCATCCTTCAGGTGGTGCTTCATGTCGACAATATTTTCGAAAATCAAATCAAAGTGGTGATTGCTGAGTTGATTTGATTTTTAAACTGATGTGTTTCGTATTTTCCACCTATCGCTGCCAATGAAGACTTGCTTCCTTCAAACCATCATGTGTTTTGATTAGACGCATGCAAGGAAGCTTCTAGGAAAGAAGAACAAGATATGTGAAATGGATATACAAAGGGATGGATTGTGGTTTGGAAATACATGCCACCGATTTGTCATCTTGGAGAAAGAAGCTTTTGGACATGATCCAAGGAGATGAAGGCGGCGAAACTGCGGCAGATTGCAGTGAGTCCAACGAGGTTGTTGTGTGGCAAGCAGTGAATGCTTACACACGAGCTGGGTGTTGTTCATATTGCTCAGACGACGACGAAAATTTGTTCTCATACAAATCTTGTGCGTCCATTTTATAGATTACACTAAAATTCATATTGCTCTCATGTGAATTTATGTTGTCTGAGTTCTGAAGAAGTGTATTTTTCGGACTCTTCTTTTCATTGGAGTATTGTACTTTAAAAGTAGGAAAATTTTTAGTTACAAGCTTGTACCATGCTCCCATGCCCAAATAAATAACCCTTAACTCATGGGACCCACCTTTCTTTCCCCCCTATCTCCCAAAAATTTCATTTTGAATTTTTCTCCCCTTCCTCGTCTCTCGCTGTGCATTCTCCGTGCATTCCTAGGGTTACGGCAGAAATCCAGGAACCGGAGGTCCCCCCCCCTTTACGGCGGAAGCAACTGGAGGTCTCCGTTTCTACTCCAGAACTCCACCATACTCGCTCCAGCGCGTTGATTCGGGCTGAAAACTCAGTGCTTCCGTGAGGGAAAATTTTTGCCATTACCGGAAAAATCGGTCTTCAGATCCTACGGAATTTCAGTTCCATCTAGAGCGGAACACGTTCGTTATCGGAGGTTGTCATTACTACTCCTTTAAGGTATAAAAATTTTGATTTTCAGTTTCATTCCAATTGTAGTTTATTTTGTAGTGTCTACC
This sequence comes from Platanthera guangdongensis, assembly GCA_039583875.1. NCBI lineage: Eukaryota > Viridiplantae > Streptophyta > Magnoliopsida > Asparagales > Orchidaceae > Platanthera > Platanthera guangdongensis. The sequence continues at coordinate 286,409,024 of CM077153.1, forward strand.
ATAATTATAGTTGCTTTGTAGTTATCTTCCAGTTTAATTCCAGTTGTAGTTACATTTCATTTGCGCTTATAGTTGCAGTTACTAGGTTTTTAATTCCAACTGCTTTTGTTTTTATTCAAGTTACATTCCAGTTTGATTCTCGTTAGATTCCAATTGTAATGTTGTATTGTTTCCAGTTGTAATATTGTTTGAGCTTCTTTTATTTTTCCTTCTCATTCCCAGATGCCAGGTTCCAATATTGATTTTCAGTTCCATTCCAATTGTAGTTTATTTTGTAATGTCCACCATAATTATAGTTGCTCTGTAGTTATCTTTCAGTTTAATTCCAGTTGTAGTTACATTTCACTTGCGCTTATAGTTGAAGTTACTAGGTTTTTAATTCCAACTGCTTTTGTTTTTATTCAAGTTACATTCCAGTTACATTCCAGTTTGATTCTCGTTAGATTCCAATTGTAATGCTGTATTATTTCCAGTTGTAATATTGTTTGAGCTTCTTTTATTTTTTCTTCTCATTCACAGATGCCAGGTTCCAGTTACTTATATAGCAGATGTGCTATTAAGACATTCAAAGAGAATGCCAAATCTTTGTTGGATGTCCTCTCCGAAGACTCCAAAGAGACTCTCCGTGAGATAGGAATTCTACAATTGTTTAACATGCTCACTATTCAGCAAAATATTCCTCTGTTATATTATATTATTAGATCTTACTCTGCCAGAAGGAATGCTTTTCTCCTTGGTAAGTTTTATGTGAAATTTACAGTGAATCATGTTGCACTCATATTGGGTCTTCCAAACCGGGGAAAAGAATTTAAATTCGATAGAATTCCCTTGTCGAACCTCAAGCATAAGGAATTGGTGCAAGAGCTAGCTGACCTGACAGTAGAGGATAGTTCACCAACCCTAGAGTCAAGTAGAATAAATGCTCTTATTAGATATGTATTGGCAGCTTTCTTCTTCCCTTTGAAAGGACTGAAAGTGCCAACCTGTCTTTTGGAATTCAAAGGGTTGGAGGATTTTGCAGCAGTGAACTGGCCGAAGGTCATACACACCTTTCTCTACTCTCATTTTGCTTATATGAAAGAGATTGTTATTGGGGAGGAGATGAAAAATCTAGGCTATCTTGAGGGGTGCTCTGTTATTCTAGTGGTAAGCAAGAGCACGTATAATTTGTACTTGTCATAACATTGTTCTTTATTGATTGCTTGTAGCTATTTAATATCATGTTGTAGGTATGGTTTTTGGAGCATACCTCTGTAGTATCGACATGCAGAGAAATGGCCACTCCCTGATTGCACCGATGGTCCTCCCAGCTTACCTTTAGCGCATTGCATTGTTCAAGAATCCGAGCCCAGCTGTCAATGCCCAATGCTGTAAGTAGTACATCGTTATTTATTGGATTAATTATTTTATGAACATGTAACATGGCGTGCTTGTTTGCATACAGGTTCGGAAGTCTTTTGTTTATATATCGGTTGAGGAGCAAGACTTGCTAGGAGGAGAAAGAGAGGAAGACTCATCAAGCTTTGAGGAAGAGGAGGAGAGGAGAAGTGTGAAGAAGGAGAAAATGGAGAAAGAGGAGAAAATGGAGCAGTATAGGCTGAAGAAGGATAAGAAGAGGTTAAGAGGGAAGAAGGAGGAGATAAATGAGATAAAAAAGAAAGGGAAGAAAGAAAAGGAAGAGAAAGAAGAGAATGAAAAGAAAGTGAAGAAAGAGAAGGAAGGGAAAAAAGTGATGGAGGAGGAAGAAGTGAGTAAGGAAAAAAAGAAGAGGAGGGCAGTGAAGGAGAAGAGAGAGAAGAGTATGTAGGCTCGATTTAAAAGCTATGTTGATGTAGCAGTCGGCCAATTGAGGATCTTTATTCAAGAAAAATTTGATCGTTTGGCGGCCCTGTTACACCTTGCCAATGAGTGGAAAGTGAATGAGGAGAACGTGAAGGATGAGGGGGTGAAGGATAAGGAGGTGAAGGGGGAGAAAGTTAAGGAAGGGGAGGTGAAGGAGAAGGAGGTCAGCTTCATAGTAGATGATTCTGCGAAAGTGCTAAGCAAAGTGAGACGTACACCAGTAAAGGGGAAACAAAAGAAGAGGGCTGACAAGGAATACTTGCCAATATACCCGGGTAGGGATGCACTTTGTCCCGAAGATAGGGAGATGATCACATTCGTGATGGACCGATATCCAAATCGGTACGTAATTTTTTTGTTTACTTTACTGTTATATTCGTGTAATTTTACCACTTGTTCTATATTCAGGGACTCGATTGTTATTGAGAGAGGGAATATTTTTATTTCTCGATCAAGCTTGATTGATATCCTAGGGACTGGATGGGTGTGCTCCTCGCATTTGGACGTATATGCGTACGTTCTAAATAGCCTCAAAGAGAAAGATGTGAATCACATGGTCAATTTTTTGTTCGTCTCTTCAAATCATGCGGTAATGAAAGATAAATCATAAAAATGTTGACTATTTATTTCTTACGTACTGACTATTTTTTGCTTATTATATGCAGTATTTAAAATCATGCGGCAAGATCAGTCATAGACTGGTCGAGCATATCACCCATGAGTCAGTTGGAGCTGCTGAGGTTATTGTTATGTCATGTCATGTTGCTAGCCATTGGGTCCTGTTGGTTGCCAATATTAAAAAAAAAAACTGGGATTTCTATGACTCAATGCTGAATCCCACGCACAGGACACCCCTACGGGACCATGTACGTAGTTATATTATTCAAATAACTTATAACTTCATGTGTGCAGATTATCTTGACGCTCAATATATGATTACCCCTACTTCATATGTGCAGATGAGGTACCTTCAAGAAGACACAAATGATGTGCTTCCCAAAGATATAGCGCTATGGCCACTACGCGTCGTTGAAGGGCTTCCTACTCAGGACATCGGCATTGATTGCGGGATATTTGTGATGAAATATATGGAAGCCAGTGTGGTAGAGGGACCAGTGGATTGGAAGAGTCACCAGACTTGGGGGAAGGACATGTCGAGGATCCGAGCCGAATTGGTTGCCTCTTTTTGCCGGATTTTTCAGTCTCCATTGCTTAAAGAAAATGGATTTAATTTTTAATTATCTGGAGAAAACTTGAAATATTACCTACTGGGACAATGACACGGATCAGAAATGCATAGTATAATTTGTATGATGTGGTGGACTCTTCTTTAATGATTAGGCATAAAGAAATGTCTTCACCCTTCTTGAATAACATTTCATGATAAAGGGGATGAAGTTCCTTAGTTGAGGTCAGGCGTTCACAAACGACCGTTCATAATCATTATGTTCAAAACGTCACCGCCGTGGCAAACGGAGCTAGTGTTTGAATTTTTTTCATGTTTCTCTTTTTTGCTTGATGATGCAACTAAGGCTCCGTTTGGCATGATTGTGGTGATCATAAAAGCATGGGATAAACTTGCTTGATGATGCTGATCGTTACATTGATAGTCATAAATACATCTTCATGCAATACACATCTCGTTACCATTTTAAAACATCGGGAATTGCGGAAAATTTACAATGTATATCCACTGGACCTCCCAAGTTCGTTAGAACGTTTAAGTTCTGGCAGGACGGAGCTGTATCAACGGGAGCCGCAAAACTCTCAAGGGATATATTATCTAAGAAGTTGTATTCCTTGGGCTCTTGTTTCACGTCATCCACGAAATGAGCTTTCCTTTTTGAATTATCTCTGGCAGCTGGAAAAAGTAGGAAATGCGAATTAAATATTGTAAAACAAACAAAGAAATTTTAAGCTAAATAATCTTACTTTTTCTTTTCAATGATTTTTCCCAATGACTCTTAGGCCGGTTGTTAGATTGGCCCTTACTTCGCCTTGCCGGTGGATCTCGAACGAGTCCCTTATTTTTGTCATTTTCATCAATAACACCATTTTTCATCATTTCATCTTCAGCTATTATTTCATCTACCTTCTTAGCAACCTCAATCAAGGCACTGTGTAGGTACTCTTTCGCAAGCTTGCAATTCTCTACTCGACGGGTGAGATCATACGTAAACCGCATCATATGATTTCTAAAAACTAAATTTGAATCAAAGTCTTTCGGTCTTGCTTCCTTTGAAAGATACATACCCTTCTTCGCTTTTAAAGTAAATCTGTTGAGTATGTACCTGGCAGGAATTTGCTTGACATTTTTATGATTATACACCCTCAATATGTGTTTGCATAGTACTCATTTGGTTTGAAAACCCTTACACGAACAATCTGCATCAAAATTTTTTGAATCAACTGTTACAAACCAGTGTTTATGATCCTCGGTTGATTCACAATGTTGGGTAGCATACAAAATGTGATTTTCACTTATTCTTGATTCTTCTACGACACATACACCAACTGCGCCGTCCATATATGTTTGCTCAAATATGGAGAAACTCTTTCGAGTGTAGATTTTTGAAATATGTTTGAGTAGGTGACAATGTTGAATTTTCGGAGTTACGGTACCATGTTTGCATCGAAAGTCTTCATCATGTTCAGATCGACGTCAGTTCGAGGTCAATTTATCCAACCCAATATAACATTCAACTAGGGAACTGGTTGCTTTGGAACAACCATGCAAAACATTATTAGCCAACTCACTTCTTTGTGTAGATAATATGCCCAGATCTAATCTTGATTTATTGAAAGCAGTGAACCACTTCATTCTAACCTTATATAAGTCACACAACCATCTGTTGTCCCCCAAGTTTCCTCTTGTAACCATATCGCTCCAGCACTTCTCAAATTCAATCTCAGAATCACATTTACTCATACAATGGTAGAAAAATGATCGTACAACTTTATCATTATTGAAAGCGGGTACCTTTGACGGGGCTTTCTTTGAGATATGCCACTGACACAACCGATGTCGACTATTGAGAAAAGTTCTCTCAATGGCAACAGCCATTGTCTGATCTTGATCTGTAAATATAGGGTCTGTTTGGCGCAGCTCTGGCGGCTGGAAAATCTCTATTCCAGCCGCCAGAGCTGTTTTATATGTGTTTGGGACAGCTCCCTGTGAAGAGCTTTTCAATCCGCCAGAGCTGTTTTCCAGCTTTTCAGAAATCTCCCTCCCCCCAGCTTCTGCTCTTGCAAAATAGCTTTCTCTCTCACAGGTTTTGGAAATCTAATGGTTTCTTCAGATGGAACATGCTTAGAGGTCGGACGGCCTTCCTCCGGCGATTCCGAGCCTCTGACGGCCTTCCTCCGGCGATTCCGAGCCCCCGACGTCCTTCCTCGGGCGATTCCGAGCGCACTTCTGCACAGAATACCCAAACACTCTCCAGCTTTTCAAAACTGCTCCCCAGAAATCTATTTTAAAACAGCTCTATCCGGACAACAACTTTTCAATCCGCCAGAGCTGTCCCAAACAGAGCCATAGTGGTGGGTTGTTTTCCTCCAACAAACCTCAAAAAGGTCTCGAACACCCAGCAAAAGGAATCTATGGTCTCCGTTGCAATGAAAGCCTCTCCTACAAAAATATTTTGCCAATGATGATTAACAGCAATAAAGGGCGCACATGCCAAATTATACTTATTCAGCTGATATGTAGTATCGAACACGATAACGTCACTGAAGCAATCGTAATCAATTTTGCTATGCCCGTCGATCCAAAGAAAACTAATAAGTCTATTCATCTCATCAGTTTGGATATCATAAGAGAACATATTATACTCGAATTTTCTATCCTGCAATACTTTGGACAAGCTGATAGCATCCTCACTATCTATTAGCGCTCTTCTTTCGCGTTGGACAAAATTATAAGCATCGGACTTGCAAAACCCCACATTTTCAACACCGCTCACTTCATCTGCAGGGAAATTGTATGCATCGGTTGTTCTAATACCAACACCTGTCATATTCTTTAGAAGACTAGCTTGAATAGTAGATATACTGCGATGAGACCTCAGTAGGTGCTTGTCATTCTCTGATGCAAGTGTGTGATTATGTTCCTCGACGAACTTCGTAACCTCCCAATTCTTACCTTCTTTGTCTGCATTAAAATATATGCAGGCCAAACAATCTGTACGAGTATCCAATTTACGGTATTTTTGTTGTTCGTCATTCAACGGTTTGGAAACCTTTAAGCCAGCTTTTGCGCAACTATACCCTCGGCCCTTAATAAATCTGGTATGTGCCCAATAGACAATATTTTGCTTCCGCACGCTGAATCCAGTTTTATGGGCATAATCGCAGTACATAGAGTATGCTTCCTCTTCACTATGTACAATAGAGAATGATACTGTAGATTTCTATCATTTAGGGAAAAAATACTCTCAAGTTAAATGAAGTTGGCAAAAAATAAATTCGAATTGTAAAATAATAAAATGCAGTTGTAAAAGAATAAAATCCAGTTGTAACATAATAAATTCCAGTTGTAACATAATGAATTCCAGTTGTAACGGAGTCAATTCCAGTGTGTATTACAGCTATAATTTTGATGATAATCGAAGAGAAAGAGACTGAACTTAAATTAAAGGAAGATCCACAAAAGAGAAGAAAGAATGAAGACTCACATTGCCAAAACTATCTACGACAGGTTTCTCATGTGACTCCTGCATGATCTGAAACTTCAGGGAGAAGAAACACGATGAGGGCAAAGAGACGGGGAAGTAATGGCGGAGTAGTAATGACACACTCACGGTCTTCTGTCGTTATCCGAACTCCGTAGGTAAGGTGTGGTGGGAGGAGCTTTCCCGACGGTCGGAACCGGCAGCAGGAGCTTTCCCGAAACCCTAATGGAGCAGACGGGTTCACATGAGAGTAGGAAAAATTGGGTAAGATGATGAAAAAAATTGGGAGAGAGATGACGGGAAATTTTTGGGAGATGAGGGGGGAAAGAAAGGTGGGCCCCATGAGTTAAGGGTTATTTATTTGGGCACGGGAGCATGGTACAAGCTTGTACCTAAAAATTTTCCTTAAAAGTATTTGTAAAATTGAACAAAATACATGTTTTCATGGAAATTGCACTTTAGCCATCAAAGATTCCGACAAAAAAACCTCTGTTTAATCAGCTTGCCCGCAACGTACAAAACCCACGACAGAGTTCTTTGCAGAAGGAAGTGGCTTACACTTGGCTTCGTTTGGCGGAGCGGTGAAGACTTCTGCAAAAAATCACTGTGCCGATGGATCCCACCGTGAGATTTCCAAATCCCGCATTTTATGGGGGACGGTGATGTGGGCGTCACCGGTGCTTATTCGCCCCGCAAAACGAAACCAATTTATGACACAACCCGCATGTTGAAATATTTTGACATTCTTAATTTCTCTATACGCCCCAAATCCCACCATTGTTTAATTAGCAACCTGTAATGGGTGATTATAACGATATTACATATTATTTACCAATTTGTGGCCGCTCGGACGAGCTGCACTTCTCTTACTAATTATAAATAAGAACATGTCGCATGCAATTTAGGCTTCATTTGCTACGGCGGTGACGTTTGCTCCCGGCGGATCGAAATGGAGAGTTGGAACCGGAGGGGGAGACGGGGTTGAAAAAGCGGCGTTTGAGAGACTTTTTCTTCTTGCGGCGGGTGCAAACGGAGCAAACACCGCCGGCGCCCCGTTTGTTTACCCTCCGTCCGGCGGCGTTTGCTCCAAACACCCGGCGAAAGCACCGAAACAAACGAAGCCTTAGGCTCTTGTTTTACATGGGGACGAGTGGGTGCGATTTAGGTTCTGTTTGGGAGGACTTATTTTCACCGGTCAAGCGGTTACGACCGCATGAACCGGACCTTAATTATGGTCCGGTTCATGCGGTCGTAACCGCTTGACCGGTGAAAATAAGTCCTCCCAAACGGAGCCTTGGCTCCGTTGAGTACGGTGGTGGCGGTTATAAACGCATGGGTTAAAACATCCTTCCTTAAGGATCACCTAACAAACATCATCTGTTTGAACATAAAAGTGGACGAAGTTCTTTAGGTGGGTGTTAACAAATGACAATTTAACCTTGTGTTCATGACCGCCACCATCCTGCCAAACAGAGCCTTAATGATTTATTACCAATTTAGTGGATGATAATTATAATTGTAAGGCTCCTTTGGCAAGGTGTAAAAATTGCTCAAGTGAGTTTGAACGAAAAAACATGATTGTGATGGAATGTATGTTTGACATGACCGTCATAAAAAAAGAGAACTAATTTTAAACATAAAAGTAGATACCGTTTTTTATGTGAGGTCTAACGTTCACGAGCGGTTCACTCGTCATCCCTGCTGGTTCCATCCGAGAGATCTGCAAGCTTCACTGGTTCCTCACCGATCTGCAAGGTAGCTACCTCGTCGAGAGATCACCAAGGATGCTTCCCCAGTAACCATGCGGTTAGTTGAGGAGTGGTCACCCCGTTTGTACACTTAGGACCAACAAGCACATTAGGCGGTGTGAGACTAAACCGCCCCTTTTAGCGAGTCGCAACACACACTCAAACATCACCGTCCATTCCACGGGGCACACTTAACACCCCCCTCCCCTACCACGTGCCCCCCTGCTCTGATACCATGTAAAGCATTGTGGCGTCACTCCTCAAAACCACGCGGTAATTAGGAGAGGAGTGGTCACCCCGCTTATACACCCAAGACCAACAAGCACGTTAGACGGTGTGGAACTAAACCACCCTTTTTATCGGGTCGCAACACACGCTCGGACAACACTTTCCATTTCATGTGGCTCACTCAACATACTTTTCTAAGAGAACTGCAAACTCGAAGATCTGCCAGTCCTATTTCCAGATGGGCAAGCTCAATTTCCAGCTGGCCTTCCAGGTCAAGCTCTGTTTCCATAAATAGCCAGACACCTGAGGATTTAGAAGAAGTTGGGCTCATAGTTTTTCCAGATCAGTGTTAATTAATGATGTTCCTTCTTTAATTTAATTGCAGTTGGTTTCACGGTCCATTTAATGAAACTTATGCTAATCTTCCCTTTAAAAAGGTTTCATTAGTTTTGGCATAGTTTCCTGCTGGCAATAAATCTTGAATTGCAGATGTATTAATTATAAGCAATCTCACGACGCAATTAAAATAAGGTAATTATTATGAGCAAACATATTTTGAATATGTGCAAATCAACTTTAAAAAAACTCTCGTTGATTTGTTTATGTTGTTAGACATGCAATAATTTGAAGTGTGTACGTTGTTGGAACCGGGAATACAGATTTCAAATGTCTGGACCAATGGACAATGTGAGGTTACTGGTTTTGCGATCCAGCTCCAAGGAACAAGATGACAAGAGTACATGAGAGAAAGAAAGAGATGTCTATATCCACACCATAAGTGTTGCAACAGAGAGGTCTCATCATGTACAAAGGAAGTTGGGAAAATAACTTCCCCTTTGATGAGGTTCCTCTAAACGGGCTCGATTGAACCGAGACTCTCTTGAGCAAAGTCTGAGCCTCCGACCGCACTCGCGTAAATCCCCGTGTGCGGAGCCGTCTCCCGCAAGCCCGTCCGAACGACCGTGGAGTTTTGCGAGTGTGTGCCTGCTTAATCGCGGGCAGTAATGCACACGGTAAGATCCGGCGCGCGCACATCCTCGGGCCCCGCGCACGGTAAGAGTGCGCACCTGCGCGCAGTTCCCTCCCGTGCGCGTGCACCTGAGCGCGCAACCCTAGCAGAGCGCAGGGCTGGCAACGTGCCTTTGCACGCAGCCTCGGTGCTCTGGCCGGGCTGCCATGAGGCCGCTCGGCCTTCTAGCCTCCCCGGTCGCCGGGATAGGGCGGCCAGTTCTTCCTCCGCGGAGGACCGCCCTTCCGGCCGACCTCCCCCCACTTTCTCCGGTGCCCAAGACGGGCGGCTGATCCGGCCGCCCTTCCTCCGCCGCCGCCCCAAACAGGGGCGACCCTTCTTTCTCCCAGGAATGGCAGCCTTTTGGCCGCCCGTCCTCTGTCAGCCGCTGCCCCTTTCAGAGGAAGCATTTTTCTCGCCCACGACTGGCGGTCATTTGGCCGCCCGTCCTCTACTAGCCTCAGCGCCTATCCGGGGCGGCAATTCTTTCGCCCAGGACGGTCGACCATTTGACCGTTCGTGTACAACAAATATGAACATCGGCCACGTTTTTAAGAGTCTTTGGTGACGTTTTTCAAACGTCGCTAATGTTTTTGCAACACTTTTATAAACGGCGCACAAGCTTCGGAGATACAACCGTCACCAAAAGTATTCGCGACGTTTTCACTATCCGCGTCGCCAATACAGCGATGACACTAACGACGTTTACAGTTATAAACGTGGCGGTCTTTAGCCACGTTTCAGAATGTAAAACGTGGCGAGCTTTAGCCACGTTTTTCTATAAAAACGTTGCAACTTTTAAAATTGTTTTGGCCACGTTTATTAACAAAACACCACCAAAACAATTTAAACAGTTGTAACGTTTTTATAGGAAAATGTGGCTAAAGCTCGCCACGTTTTACATTGCAAAACGTGATCAAAGACCGCCACGTTTATAACTGTAAACGTCGCTAATGTCATCGCTATATTGGCGACGCGGATAGTGAAAACGTCGCTAATACTTTTGGCGATGGTTGTATCCGCGACGCTTGTGCGACGTTTATAAAAGCGTCGTGAAAACATGTAGCGATGTTTGAAAAACGTCGCCAAAGACTCTTAAAACGTGGTCATGGTTCAAGAGGAGCCGCCGGATCGATTGTGTCCGTCCCCGGCATGATATTGCATTAGAAATCCGCTCCGTTAGTGGATTAGTCATTGTGGGTGAAGCCGTAGTCGCGACCGTTAGTCCGACTTGGTGATGTTGCATAGCGAGCCTTAAGGATTTTGTAGAAATCCGTTAGCGGCAAGACGCTGTTTGTACTGATGTTTTCCCCCTTTTTCGTGTGAGTATGTGTGGTCAGAACCGGACCGGGTGGAAATTAGTGTACACGCTGGGGCACGGGGATGGTGCGGTACAAATGTTGGATTAGGGCAGGAAAGGCTTGAGATTGTGATGTGTTAAGGGGTGGTTTGTCTCTATGGTTGGCTGGCTAGCCCGTGACGTGCAAGTCACGTGTGGAGAGTGTCCCGACGAGACAAGTCCTCTGCTGTGAAACTGACGAGAACGCCAAGCTTGGGACAAGCTCGGGCAATGAAGCCCACGAGCGGGTGGAGTGCCGCAGGGGTTCTTAGAATCGGTTTGTATTTGTGGCGGAATCCTGACGAGACAAGTCAGAGCTTGCAGGCATGCCTGGGTTTTGAGACCCACGAGCGGGTGGGGCAGAGACAAGAGTTCCGTGTGGCGGCTTGTATGTCATTGGGGGAAATTAGAGTGCCCTTGTGTTTGCGGCTTAAACGCCGATGGGGAAATTGGAATCTGGTGAGACGTCGAAATTCCTCTTCCCCAGGTGCGACTCCTGGTTATTCCCTCCATCCAGATTCTCCTCTCGACGCTATCCAGCCACCTTCTCCACTCTTCCTTCCGACCAGTCTAGAAACCAAAGCCCAGCACACCCTTTCCTGTTGAATCCGTCGTCGACCTAAGCCCTGTCGCCCCCTTCAATCCCATAATTTCAAACCCCCTTCCCCGACCATCTTCCCGCTAACCCCGCCACATATCTAAACCATGCCAGCCCTGTGAAATCCACCCGACCCCTTTGTTGTTGAACCCGTCACCGACAAAAAACGCACCCTGCTTCCCTTATTGCAGCCTCCGACACTGCCCTTCCCCATCCCCTCATCTATTTCCTGCACCACCCCTCTCTACGGTCTCCACATATATCCCTCCCTCTTCCATCTACACCAGTTGCCTTTCCTTGCCCTAATTCACCACTCCAGCCACCACGAAATCATCCTACTCCTCCCTCCATCCCAACATAGTTACTCTTGACCCTTCGGTTTCGTGGCCTCCTAAGGTGCTCTCCAACGACGATGGTCACTCTCACCGCCATGTGTGAACTGTGGTAAAATCTTCTCATTTATGGTTGTTTATTTGTAGTTACTCTTATTGTGATGGATATCTAGTTATTGTGTTAATAGTTCTTTGTTGTACAATTTTCTTGACGTATTCCGTGTGTGCTTGATTAGCTGCGGCTCGTTTGATTTGTGATCAATATTTGTTATATTGAATCAAAGTTTTGGCAAAGTTTAGCACCACTTAATTTTGTTATAATAATTAATTACTTGTTGTAATTTTTGGACTGCTCTTGCACTACACCGCATTTTGGGCTGCATTTAGAAGGTTCGCCCTGTATCTGCAGGGGCAAATCTAGGAATTTTAGCTAGGGGGCAGTCACCAAATGAAGCCAAATAAATTTTAAAATAAAATTTTAATGTAAAAAATATATAAACAGTTTTTTGACAAAACATAACATATATTTTCAATAAGTCAAAAACGATACAAACAATCATATACATGTCACTTCAGTTGTGCATGACGATTTTTCACTTCATAGAATTCATCTATGATACAATCTTTGTCAATTTTCTCCGTTATTTCTCGCTCAATATATAAATTCATGCGATTTGCATGAAATTTATCCTCCATCTTGTTACGAAGTCTCGTTTTAACAAGTTTCATAGAAGAGAATGATCTTTCTATGGTTGTTGTTGAGACCGGAAGAGTCAAAATGAGACGAATTAATTTGTCAATAAGATAGTAGGTCTTCGATTTTTTTCATTTTCACCAATTTCTCATACAACTTGAAAATTGTAGATAAATTTTTAAAGTCCTTATAAGAAAGAACATCGAGTTAATAATGTTGCAATTGAGTATTTAACATATAAATTTCTTGTTCACTGAAATCTTGAGGGTAGAAATTCTTTGCAAGAGCACATATATCATTAATCTTGAAAGACTTGTATTCATCACTTGGATCTAATGCCACACTTAGACGAAAGAGTTCCATGAAATTTTCACTGAATCTAGAATTTTTCTCCTGCAAGACACAATCTATTGAGGCATTGAAAATATCTACTTGAAAATGATGTTTCACTGTAATGATATCACGCGGACTTCGAAACCGACCATCACTATATTGAGCATTCATGTCAGGAACTTTAACTTCATTTTTCTCACAAAATATGTTCACATCTTGTAAGAACTTTTCCCAGCCAGATTCTCGCAACTTCTGAATGATAGTTTTTGTTGTTGAAACTAAATTTATTGCAGTATATCTTGAGATTGATGTTGCAGTGTTTTGCATAAAACGTCACTGATTCCCAAAATTTCTTTCATCAAATGCAAAATGAAAACAAATTCAAATGCTCTCATTTTTCTAAAGGTTACTTCAACATCCCCTCATTGAGTAGATGTTCCTCCATTATCACTAATATCAAGCAACACAGAGCATGTAACATTATACATATTTATAACACTGTAAACAGAGTTCAGATGTGACGACCATCTAGAGTAACCATGTCGTTGTAGTGAACCAATTTGATTGGCTCCCGTGTCTGTCTCAATTTCACCTAGAGCAATCATGTGATCGAAGTACTCTTTTTGAGCAGCTCACAATTGATCATTGTGTTTAGAAGAAGCACCAACAGTGTTAACAATATATATCTGCTCATTAAAAAATTATGCACTGCTTTTACTTTCTTTGATGTTGCAATAAGAAATAGCTGAAGCTTATGTGCAAAATAGTAAACATAATAAGCTTAAGAGCATTCATTAAGGAATATAATTTTTAAACCCTTCCATTCACCTCGCATGTTACTTGCACCATCATATCCTTGACCCCATATATCTTGGATAATCAAGTTATGACGAGAGAGCACTGCTGAAATTTCATTCTTAAGAGTCAGTGCACTTGCATCTATAACATGAACAAGATCTAAAAACCTTTCTCGCACTAAGCCATGAACATCCACAAATCGAATCACGATAGCCATTTTCTCTCTTTTTGATTCGTCTTTAGATTCGTCAACTATTATGCAATATTTGGAGTCATTAATTTCCTTATGAATTACATCTTGCACCTTTCTTGACATAATCGAAAGAAGATCCTTATGAATATTAGGCGATATATACATAACATTTCCTGACGCAATTTCTAACACAACCTCATCAACTTCCTTGTTATAAGTCCGAAGTAATTTGATTATTTGCACAAAATTCCCGCGATTAATAGATTCTTGAGTTTCATCGTGACCTCGAAATGTAATTCCTTGAAATACACAATATCACAATGCATCAAATAAAGTTCCAACCTGTAACTGATTCATTGCAATTTGCTGAGATGTTTTGTTTTTCCATCACTTTATCTATATGTTGAGTTTGAGCAATTAAATCCGCACAATTTTTGACTGCAAGGTTGTGTGGAGAACAATGATCCTTCCCTGCATGAGTCAAAAATGCACAATTCTTTTCATTGACTTTCTTCCAGTTCCGAAATCCTTCCGTCGTGAATGAGTTTGTTTCATAACGACCACTATTTTGTTTATTGAAAATATAGCAAGGTGCACAATATGCAACATCTTTTGCAGGAGAATACTCCAACCATGGAAACTTCTCGAACCACGAATATTGAAATTTTCGCTTATGTTCACCTGAGGATGAATACTCTTGAAGTTTGTGTTGATAAGGTCAAAGTTTAATATAAGTCCGTCACATTTCATCTTGTTGATTTACAGGATAGTCCCAAATTTGTCGTTGTAATCCAGGATCACGCTCGAAAATGATTGAATCACTTTCAGGTAGGGAAGAATCAACATTACATATATCTTGAGATTGAACATTAACTTATTCTATTGACAAAGATGTATCATCTTCATTTGTTGATTTTTTGTTGAAAAATGAATCAATAGTTTCTATTTTTTTCATGATTACATGTGTAACAAAAACAACTTGTGAAACATCAAATATGCTTTATAACATTCACTTATGACACATAACAATAGGCTCAGCTACAAGCCTACACGTTTTAGGATGTCACAACTATTATTTTACATATTTGCAGATAAAATTTCATGTGAAAATCTGTGTGGTAAGTTAAACAAGGGGTTCAAGACAAACCTATTAGCTCAAAAATGTATATATCTGTCAGAACTTTAGACAACAGTTATTCTAAGAACCGCTGTCTAAAGTTCTATATATATATATATTAAAATTTTTGGGGGCCCGGGCCCCCATGGCCCCCCCTTGGATCCGCCCCTGCGTATCTGCATTACCACTCCATCACGTTGGTTTTATATTAGTACTCTAATGAAGCCCAACATCTACATTATATTGTTTTCCTTCAATTGTAATAGTTAAAAATCATATAAGTTTTTTTAATTTCAATTCAATGTTAAATCAAATCTTTGGAATTTTAGTTGTGTCAAAATAGTATAGTCCTTAAATTCTCATCTAGAGCTTTTTTTTAATCCTTAAACTGCATTCAAAGTGAAATAAAGTAACTTAAAAAATTAGAAATCAAATTCACATTACCTTAATCATTTGTATCCCAATTGAAAGCAATGAGTAAGTAATTATTATTTTATTATTAATTTCACAATTTTATACAGTGTACAAAATCATGATGATGCACCATACATGCTCTACCTTATTCTCAAAACCAAATCTACCATTCAATAGAGTATATAAAATAAAATACATGCAAGTATATGTACATAAATATAGCTCTCTCTCTCTCTCCCTCTCTCTCTCTCTCTCTCTCTCTATATATATATATATATATATATATATATATATATATATATATATATATATATAAAAATATATATATATAAGATGTTACGGGCAGAAGGTAACTCTATAGTTACCGCCCGAGGTGCAAGTATAGGTGCTGGTGGGGTCATCCCCGGTGTAAGTATTAGAATTAGGGCAGAAGTTCTTAAAGAACTTGGAATAGCTTGTCGGCCAGCAGCTTCCAGCCTTATAATTGCAACAGTAGTTGCTACTCTTATACACGTCGCAGGCGCTTCTGCAACCGCCGGGCGCTCTCAGCGCCGACGGGCACTGCGTCACGATGTTCTGATCCGTGCATCTCGCCGCCATGCAGTTTCCGGCTCCGGTGGGGGTGATGTCCACGGGCACGTTGTAGCCGTCCACAAGGGAGATTTCGTAGAAGTCATTCCCGCCGTATTGGTTGAGGGAGTATTTGACGACGGTGGCCGGCGGGGAGCCATTGGCGGTGCAGCTTAGGACGCCGGAGCAGTCTCCAGACGCGCAGGTTCCTTTTCCGGCGGCATCAAAGGCGCATTTGGTGCGCGCCCAGATACGGCCGGAGGCAGCGGAGTTGGTGATGATGGGTAGGGTCCAGGTTTGCGAGGGGGAGAGTTCGCGGCCACCGCCGGGGACGGCTGCGGGCCAGATGGTGTAGGGGCAGTTGTTGATGATGTTGAAAGTGGCGGCGTCCGAGAAGGAGAGGAGGAGGTGAGGGAGGAGGAAGGGGATGAGGAGAAGCATGGTGGTAAATGCTAGCTTGCAGAGGTATTATTGTAGAAAGAGAGAGAGATATGAGTGTTCTTTGGCTGGGGTTCTAGGGTTTGTTGGGTTAAGATTTATAGAGGATGGAAATGGTGAATTATTAAGTTTGGGATTCGGAGAAAAGTCTTAAGTTTGCGGCATGAATGATGCATGTTTTAATTTCATTATCATGTATTTTGCAAATAATAGAAATTGCGTGCAAGACTTTGGGTGATTTATTTAATTAAGGAGAAAACTTTCAATACGTGCTTAGACTTGAGGCGCAGCCCTTGTGATTGCGTCACGTGTGTTTTGGGTTAATATAATTTTGTTTGCCATTAAATGAACAAGATTTTTTTCCAAAATATGCAGAATTTTTTGATTTAAAAAAATATAAAAGGTTATAAATTAATGAACCGTTTGATTCTCCCCAGAAAAATCTGGACGACGAAATACATCCCATCCATTCTGACATCGCTGGCAAAAGCACTTTTTATTCTCTAGAAGCACACGTGACAGAATCGTGAGGGCTTCGTCTCCTAATTCTCTTAATTAAGGCTAATTCTTCTTGCTAGTGATTTTTTAATCGCCTAATAATTTTAATAAATTATTATATACTCTTAATTAACTTTAAATAATATATAGATAAGTGCAACAAAGATGCATATTGGTCGCGAGCGGGAAGAGTAGTTGTGCATGCGTTGAATTGATGCTATTATTATTATTATTATTATTATTATTATTATTATTATTATTATTGTTATTGTTATTATTATTATATACTCAAAATAGAAAATGATCGTTTGAAATAGCTCACATGGTGACACGTGGAAGTCCTTCTAGCTGCTGCAGCTGGGCTCATGCTTGTGCCTGCATTCGGATCCTCTGGAGTTCAGGAGAAACAACTCCACAGATTCAATGCGCGAGAACCTCCGAACTTCATCAATTATGTGGCTAAAAGAACTTAGCCACTAAAAGATAAAAAGATGTAAAGTAAAAATAATCCTAAATCTAAAAAACACGGGGGTTCATCCTGGAGTTGTCCGTACGAACTCCAGATGATCTGAATCCTAAAAACTCACACATTATGTTCACCTGTCCATAGTCAGTTGTCGGGTTTTTCTAGAGTTATAATGGCAAAATCATAATTTCACATAGGTTTAGGACACCTTAGTACTCTAGTAGTAGGTTTATGAGACCTACTAAAATATTAATAGAGTGAGCGATTTTATTGAGCTCGATCAGACGGTTGTTGTATTATGAAGTCACCATACAACAACTTTTAGAATTTTGAACTCATGATATTCACAGACCACAGTTTTTGGTACACACACACATGGTTATATTTATAATAGCACGCCGCTAATATTAATCCTTTTTGCGCGACTGTTTCGAGCGTCCGATAACAACGTTCTCGTCTTCTTCGTTCGTAGCATTAAATACGAATTCCACTCCCGCGGTTGTTCTAGGGCATCAAAGATGGCGCCGTCTACCAATGTCGAGCTCCTCCAGATATCCTAGGGCATCAAATACGCCCCATATTTCACGCATCTACAACTGCCGCGTCCTCTCCCCGCAGATAATTTTTGACTTCACTACATCTTATCATTTAATTCCCCATTGTTTTTCCCTCCTACCCACCACTGCTTGGTTGTAAACCACGCCTATTAATTTAAGAAAATTTTACAATTGTACTTTTTAGGTGTTGGTAATTAAGATGTCTATTTATGAGAGTGATGCACATTTGTAAGACAATTATGAAAGTCAGAAGGCAGAACATGCTGTTGATGTTGAGCCTTATAAGTCCGAAGGCAGAACATGTTGTTGATGTTGAGCCTTATAAGTCCGAAGGCAGAACATGTTGTTGATGTTGAGCCTTATAAGTCCGAAGGCAGAACATGTTGTTGATGTTGAGCCTTATATGGGTATGGAGTTTGATACATTAGATGAAACGTACTCTTTCTATAATAATTATGCTTTGGTGATGGGTTTTGGAATTAGAAAATCTTCTAACAATAAATCTCAAGTAACACAACATCTTATATGGCAAAAATTTGAATGTAATAAGGGTCGTTTGAAAAAATGCACACCATTGACAATACAAATGTTAAACGTCATCGTGAAACAAGAACATGTTGTATGACAAAGTTGGAAGTTCGTATAAATGTAGAAGGAAAATGGACAGTTACTCAATTTATAAAATAACACAATCATATCCTTGATACGCCCCAAAAAACAAAGAAGCACCGATCACACAATATATCTCATAAAAATCCTATAATTAAGGATTTAATAGCACAATTACACAGTTCTTGGATGGGCCCATCAAGAATAGCAAAAACACTGAACGCAACATTTAACATTGATTCAATTAAACAACAAAATATGGTTCATAAATTGAAAGGACAGAAGCACAATAACATAGGCAGGCACGGTTCATTAGTTGCAGCATACCTAGCAGAACAACAGTTTATTGATCATGACTTTTATTATGCATTAGAACTGGACATAGAAGGTTTTTGCAATCAATTTTTGGGATTGATTCCAGGGCTAGAAAAGATTATCTAACTTTTGGTGATGTCATCATTTTTGATGTTACATATAAAACAAATGGATTTTTGATGCCTTTTGCACCATTCACGGGAGTAAATCATCATAGGTCGTCTATCTTATTTGGTTGTGCACTTCTAGCTGATGAGACAGAGGAAACTTTTGTATGGCTATTTCAGCACTGGTTACATTGCATGTTAGATAAAGCACCCTAAGTCATCATAACTGATATGGATCCTGCAATGTTTAATGTTATTAAAGGAGTATTCCCAAACACGCGTCATCGGTTTTGTTCTTAACATATAAACATCTTGCCCAGCACAATCATGCAATGAGAGATCAAAACCATGAGTTTGCTATTGATTACAAAGAATGGTTTAAAAGCAAAAGTACATCTTCAATTCAGCGTAGATGGGATGAATTCATTCAAAAATATCATATTTCGCCAACAACTGGTCATCAATAATGTGGAACCGTAGAGAACATTGAGTGCCAACATTTTTAAAGGATATATTTGTGGCTAGAGTGACTTCTAGTGGAAGAATTTAGAGTATAAATGTTTTTTTTGATAGCTACGTAAACTCAAATACATCCTTAATGGATTTCATCAAGCAATATGAAAATGCCTTAAATGCATGTCAGAAAGCAGAGTTAGATGAAGAATTCACTACTATGAATTCAAAGCCCTGTTTAATAACACAACTTTCTTTTGAGGACAATGTAGCTACATATTATACTCGTAATATGTTCAAATTATTGCAGATTGAAATAAAAAAACATTGGTTGTTGGCATGATAAAATCACTAAGATTGAAAATGTTATAACCTATAAGGTTGGAGAGGCAACAGAAGATAAACATGGACGGTGCACTGTACTACATGAAGATTCTAATTTGATAAATATAAATTCTGATTGTTCCAAATTTGCTATAGATGGTTACCCATGCAAGCACATTTTCCATATTATGGTCAAAAAACGTGCTCGAAATTCCAACTCATTATTGTTGAAGCCAGGAAAAATCCCAACCTCAGAAATCGGACCAAAGCCGCCTAAGGTTACTGGCTCAGAAGCTAGATCAGATGGCAAAGATGACTAGAACGAAGAATCGGGTCAAACAGGACCCCAGATGTTGCGGCAGGAAGGTCCCACCACGTACCCGGATGCTCGAAAGGAGCAACCCCTTCTCAACCAAGGATGGTCGAACTGGGTACGAGGGAAGCTAGCTGCCGAGGTCGCAAGGCCGCGACTTGCTCTCCAAGGAAAAGGAATCCAAAGATTTAGCTAGTATCCCGAAAATGAAGCGCGCGAGTATCCTGCCGAGGATTTCAAGTGCCTCACCTCATACTCCTGGGGTCCTATTTATAGGCAAATCCAAAGAGAGGGGGGGTCATATTTATGCCCCACCCCCCTGGCGACTAGGCGACTTCCAAAGAAACTCGCACGGGCTGGACGAGTATCTCGCTTAGTCGCCTACCTGGCGAGTATGCGAGGGGAGTTCGCCTATACTCGCTTAGGTCTTCCGCAATCTTGAATTCTGTCTTTGACTCCTACTTTGACTTGTTGACCTTAACTTCTGCTGACTTGGCTGTGGTAGGACTCACTCTCACCGCACCAAGTATTGAATCCAGGAAAAATCCCAACCTTAGAATTCGGACCAAAGCCGCCTAAGGTTACTAGCTCATAAGCTAGATCAGACGACAAATATGACTAGAACGAAGAATCAAGTCAAACAGGACCCTAGATGTTGCGACAGGAAGGTCCCACCACGTACCCCGATGCTCGAAAGGAGAAGCCCCTTCTCAACCAAGGATGGCCGAACTGGGTACAAGGGAAGCTAGCTGGCGAGGTCGCAAGGTCGCGACTTGCAATCCAAGGAAAAGTAATCTAAAGATTTAGCTAGTATCCCAAAAATGAAGCGCGCGAGTATCCTGCCGAGTATTTCAAGTGCCTCACCTCATACCCCTGGGGTCCTATTTATAGGCAAATCCAAAGAGAGGGGGGTCATATTTATACCGCACCCCCCTGGCGACTAGGCGACTTCCAGAGGAACTCGCATGGGCTGGGCGAGTATCTCGCCTAGTCGCCTACTTGGCGAGTATGCGAGGGGAGCTCGCCTATACTCGCCCAGGCCTTCCGCGATCTTGAATTCTATCTTTGAATCCTGCCTTGACTTGTTGACCTTGACTTCTGCTGACTTGGCTGTGGTAGGATCCACGCTCACCGCACCAAGTGTTGAAGATAGGAAAAATCCCAAACTCAGAAATTGGACCAAAGCTGCCTAAGGTTACTGACTCAGAAGCTAGATCAGACGACAAAGATGACTAGAACGAAGAATCAGGTCAAACAAGACCCCAGATGTTACGACAGGAAGGTCCCACCACGTACTCGGATGCTCTAAAGGAGCAGCCCCTTCTCAACCAAGGATGGTCGAACTGGGTACGAGGGAAGCTAGTTGGCGAGGTCGCAAGTTCGCGACTTGCTCTCCAAGGAAAAGTGTGTACAATTTCTTTCAAAAAGGAATCCAAAGATTTAGCTAGTATCCCGAAAATGAAGCGCGCGAGTATCCTGTTGAGGATTTCAAGTGCCTCACCTCGTACCCTTGAGGTCCTATTTATAGGCAAATCCAAAGAGAGGGGGAATCATATTTATACCACACCCCCCTGGCGACTAGGCGACTTCCAGAGGAACTCGCACGGGCTGGGCGAGTATCTCGCCTAGTCGCCTACCTGGCGACTATACGAGAGGAGCTCGCCTATACTCGCCCAGGCCTTCCGCAATCTTGAATTCTGTCTTTGACTCCTGCCTTGACTTGTTGACCTTGACTTCTGCTGACTTGGCTGTGGTAGGACCCACTCTCGACGAATACGGGTTGTACAATTATGTTTTGAAAAGATGGACTATCAATGCAAGGCATGTGCTATCGTTTGGAGCAGGTTCAAGAGATATGGCTGATCAGAATGTTGCACCACTTATGAAATGGACTCTTAGAGAACTTGCAATACAAGTTGCAGTAAAAAGCTGAGAAGCATTGGACACATATGGATTTATATTCCGAACTAAAACGAAGACAAAATGATTTGAGTCTTATACAATCTCAAAAATATGTTATTTTGCCTTATATCCAAATTGGGTCTTTTACTATTAATTGTTCCAAAAATAGAAAGAAAAAAACCTGCGCAAGGGCGGCGCGGGTTCCCTCTGCCGCCGCCGGCGGCCTACCCGATGCCCACTCGGGGGGTTCCTCCCGATTGCACGATTGCAGCACTGGATCGCATCTTCCCCCCTATCGCAGCGTCGGAGGGCGATTTCCTGCAGTGTCGCGTGCCCGATTTCCTCCATCACCGGCTCAACGGTGTGAATCTTGGCGATTCCCACCCGATCGCAGATCGCCATCGTGAAGCCCGGTGTTTTCCTCCTTACCGCTGCCAGAGCCAATTGTGAATCCCGATTATTTCAACCGCATTTGATCCCATATACATTAACTGGTATGTCTCAAGGGTTTACACTCCAGCATTTGATCTCTCCCAGATTTAGGGTTTAACCCTACATTTTTTCCAGATTCAACACCGAGCTTACTCCAGTTTTGGCTCAACCTTACCGATGCGCCGTCCCTGTGGTATATTTTCATGTCTGCAATTTTTGTTTTTTTAATTTTTATGTACCTGGATTTTTGTGTGTTTTGTGTGTGTGTGGATTTGTCTGTGCGTGTATGTGGTTTTGTTTGTGTGTGTATGTGGTTTGTGTGTGTGTACTTGGATTTGTGTGTGTGTGTGTGCGTGTGTGGATTTGGGTGTGTGTGTGTATGTGGATTTGTGTGTGTGTGTGTATGTGGATTTATGTGTGTGTGTGTGTGTGTGTGTGTGTGTGTGTGTGTGTGTGTGTGTGTGTGCGGATTTGTGCATGTGTCTGTGTATGTGGATTCATGTGTGTGTGTGTGTGTGTGTGTGTGTGTTTGTTTGTGGATTTGAGTGTGTATGTGTGTGTGTGTGTGGATTTGTGTGTGTCTGTGTGTGTGTGTGTGTCTAAGGATTTGCGTGTGTGCGTGGATTCATGTGTGTGTGTGTGTTTGTGGATTTTTGTGTGTGTGGATTTATGTGTGTGTGTGTGTGTGTGTGTGTGTGTGTCTGTGGATTCATGTGTGTGCGTGTGCGTGTGTGTGTGTGGATTTATGTGTGTGTGTGTGTGTGTGTGTGTGTGGATTCATGTGTGTGTGGATTTGTGTGTGTGTGTGTGTGTGTGTGTGTGTGTGTGTGTGTGTGTTTGTGTTTGTTTATATTTTTAGTTTGAATATAACTACAACATTATCTTTGAAGCATATGTACATCTACTTATTATGTACAGTTTCACGTTATTCACAATGATGTTGGAGTCATCAACTTCTGAAAGTATGGATATTGTTGTAGCTGAAATGAATATAAATTCTAATGAGCCCAATGTTAAAAAACCATATGTTAGTTTGGTGTTTGAAAGTGTTGATGAAGCATATTGGTTTTATAATAGTTATGCTAAGATTGCAAGGATTTTAAATTCAACCAATATTAATAGCTCAATATCTACAAAACAAATTTCAATGCATTTGAGTGAACACCGCGATAATAACATAGGAAATGAAGGTGCATCAATGTTTGCATATTTAAAGAAGCTGCAAGAGTTAGATCCAAATTTCTACTTTGACACAAAATTGGATTCTAATTTAGTCATTCGTTCATTTTTCTAGGCAGATTCAAGGTCACGAAATGATTTTTAACTTTTTGGGATGTTGTTGTGTTTGATGTCACTTATAAAACCAACAAATTTATGATGTCATTTGCACCTTTTACAGGTATAAATCATCATAAACAGTCAATTTTATTTGGTTGTGCTTTATTAGCAGATGAGACTGAATAAACTTTTGATTGATTATTCAATCAATGGTTAAAGTGTATGTTTGACAAAACACCTAAAGATATAATTATCGATATGGATGAAGCAATGTACAATGCAATTAAAAGAGTGTTTCTGGACATGCGTCATAGATTTTGCTCATGGCATATAGGAAAACAGCTAGTTGAGCATGTTCTTGAAATCCAAGATAGTAATGGGGATTTTAAGAAGGATTATTATGAGTGGTTTAATAGCAAGAATGTGAGCTCAAGTGAACAGAGATGAAAATTATTTATTCAAAAGTACAACATTCAAGGTCATAATAATTGGTTGTTAAAGATGTGGGATCGAAGGCAGCATTGGATTCCAGCTTTTTTTAAAAGATCACAACTTTGCGGAAATCACGTCTATCGGTCCGAGCAAAATCATAAATGCAGTTTTTGATGGTTTCGTAAATTCTAAAACACAATTATTAGAATTTATAACTCAGTACGAAAACGCATTCCATTCACGACATCAAGTAGAAGAACAAGAAGATTTCACCACGTTGAATTTAGATGCTAATTTGTTAACAAGCTATGCTCTTGAAAGATTTACAACATAAATTTACACCAAAAATATGTTTAAGCTTTTTCAACAAGAATTCAAGCAGAGTCTAAAATGTTGGAATGCAAAAGTGAATACAATTGGTTCTATTAATTACAACATTTAGAGTTGGTATTTCTTGCGAGGATGCAAACAATTGGTGCACTGTCATCTATGATGATTGCAATACAAAAGTACTTTGTAAATGTGCTAAATTCAAGATAGGTGATTTTTTATGCAAACACATCTTGCACATAATGATTGCTAAGAAGCATCTACAAACTATTCCTGACTTATATCTATTGAAGAGATGGTTTATTTCTGCTAGAAGTAAATCAGACAATGAAAAATTGGTTGGTAATAGTGATATTGTGACACCAATTATGAAATGGAAACTAACTAATAGCCAAACAAATATTTTTAATCTTCCAACTACATATAAGGAAGCATATGATCTTGATATGTCAACATTAAATGGATTGTTAGAAAATATAAGAGATTCATTGAATTACTCAGAACCAACAAGTATTGCTAGCTAGGTAGGTTCTACTCCAATTTATCCAGGTTCGTATGGTATTTCAATTCGAGATTCTCTCATTGTGAAAACCAAAAGAAGACAAAAAAAATTACATCAAGAATTGAATCAGGTATAGAGATCTCTCAAGCACAAGGAAAGAGAAGGACTTGTGGTACTTGTGGTGGCAAAGGACATTATTTAACAACATGTCCCCAAAAGGATAAAGTAAGTTCTAAAACAGTTTTTTGTATTTTGTTTTTTTGGTGACTATATTGATCATTTTTATCATCTATTGATTTGTTTTAGCAGGCTGACATGCATTGTGAAGGACCAACCCGGAGCTATGTCTAGATAAGTTTTTTTTGTTTCTTGACATTGTCAGAACATTTATGTTATTGGAACCTGTTGAATTTTGTATGTGGTATGTCCAAGATGTTATGTTCAAGAGACAAAAATGTTGTGGCAGATGTTGAATTATTTTGTTTTGGTATTGTGATAACATTTATGGTTGTTACTCATGTTTATATATATACGCAAAATATGCAACATTTTTGATCTTGACAAACATTGATGTTATTTTAATTATCTGTTGATGGTTAATTTGTCTAGGTCTTGTGTCCAAGTCTTTCATCAGATTTACAGTGAGGCGGACGGCGGCTGCGGGCTCGCTGACCACCGGCCGCCCGGGTTCGTCGGCGTTGCCGCCAACGAACCCCGGGCTGCCGGAGGCCGGCGAGCCCGCAGCCGCCGGCCGCTGCTAGGAGGAGGGACGGCATATGTTATTCAAGCGCGTACAGTGCTGATCATAATGGACGGATATGATTTCTTCTTCACATATTCGCACCAGAGCTGTCAGTGATGTATAAAGTGGTAGCAACAAATTTGATGTTGAACACTGGTGTGTAACAATTGAATTTATATTATCTAGAAGAGATGAAGGACATTAGAAAGAGAAAAGTCTCAGGTTGTCACATATTGTATAAAAATATATTCATAATAAAAATTATTATTATATTCCAATCTTCGAGATAAAAATATGATATCTTATCACTTGCCTATGTCCCTGCCACCTAATTCAGAGACCATATAAGAATTCTCCTAAACTCGAAGATTCCACAAAAATCTAATTTTTAATCCGTTATTATAGTTTATATTTGTTATTTACGAGTGATAGGCATTAGGCTCCGCCCTAACGGTCAATCCCGACAGTATCTCAATTGTGATAATGTATGAAGGCCCTCGTGTTCCGCGCGACATTATTCCGATGATGACATTATTATTGACGCTATGGCAGTCCTGCCGCTCACAAACCTCAGAGTGTTATATTCTGTTTGTCGCTCATTTTTGTTGTGTGCACGGAGGTTTGCAAGCAATACGGATAACTTATTTTTTATTATAATTAGAGAATTTTGTATATGATAGCACATTAAAAAAAACCCAACTTTTAAAAACTAAATTTTTTTAATAAACATGTGTAAAATCGAAAAAAAATGAATGTTTAATGAAAAGATGTTTTTACTTCCAATATAATATAGATAATAATTTTGTAATTATTACAAAAATAAGTTTACATTTCATAACATGCATGCACAAAAACTCTCCTTCGAGGCTCCCTTTCGAGGGGAAAATTTTTGCTTGCGCCAAGGTATACGTGTGGTATGTCAACCATCCAATTTGGAATCGGACGATCAGTCATGTAGCCATTAAAAAAAAGATTCGATCGAATTTTAGCAGTCCGGCCGGATATTATTTTTAAAGCACTTTTTAATACATAAAATGGATATTAACATTTTTCTAAAAAAATTTAACTAATTTTTTTAAAAAAACATTTATAACATAGCTATAAAATCATTTTTAGGTAAGCCACACATATAACTGGGATATACGCATGACCTACCTAATTTTTTTTCCTTTCCTCAAACTTGCAATTGCATTAGAAAATAAAAAAAGAGGACAAATGTAAAGTAATTACATAGTTTTAGCAATATCCACAACAACTAAGGTTCTGTTTGGGGGGACTTATTTTCGTCGGTCATAGAATATCAGATCAACGATCAGTATTTAATCGAGCACCTATTTCTAGATGACAGTAACCCACCTAAAATTATCCCCAAAATCTATCATTTATATAATAATTGCATGCAGAATAATTTACTATACTATTTATTGGAACTTCAATTTATTTTGTGAATTTTTTAGAATGATTATATGCCCAAATCGAATATGACTACGTGCAGATCTCTTAAAAAAAAAACAAACCCATTTAATCGCCTTTCTTAAGAAACTAGAGTGCAGATCGTAATCTCCTCGCTTCGCATGTGCCCTAGATTTGTGATTCCTCTTCCTCGCTTCGCCCGCGACGCAGTCAATATTCTCCTCTTCACCACATTGTTCAAAACCGTATTTCTCTAGATTTTATCTGAAGGTTCCTATCTTCTCTAAATCAGGACAGCTAATTCAAGAATTATTTTTATGAAGGTTCCTATCTTCTCTAAACTTCTAAATATTTTAGAATTTTTTTTATTATGTTTATTGTTCTCTAACATAAATTTATATTTTTATGTAGGTATAAAAACGCATTGAATGTCAGAGTTTTTTTTGACGTTGTACGAAGAATTTTGTTTTATAAATTTAAAGAATTAATACTTTTATATTGAATTATTTATTATGTTCTCAGAGATGAGTGAAAATTTTATTTTTTGTTTTTTTTTAATAGTCTGCACCTATGAAGTCGATTACACTTTAATTTTGTTGATTTGTACTTAATGATGATTTGCACAATTGCACGTAGCTATATTCGATTTGCATAATCAGTCATTTTTTATAAACTATTTAAAGAGATAAAGGTTTATATTAATTATATAGGCCTTAAATTTCACTCATTTTATATTGTGAAAAGTGAGTTATTTACTTATTTCAGTATTTTCTGTACAAATAAAAAAGTGGGATTATATTGACAGTCTCCCTTTAAATATTGGCAGCCCAAATAATATAAAAAAACAGTCTCTAATAACAGCCCTAAACATTTCTCCCCTTTTTCCCTTTTTCCGAACTCTGCCTCGAGCGATACCCGCGATCTGCGCCTCTCCTGATTCAATCTGCTGTCTGCCGTCGACAACTACCAGTGGAGACCATCCCCCACCCATGTTTAATATAATTTGTGTTGGGTATGAACCCCATTTTATGTGAGATGGGTGTGCACACAGCCACCTCCCCCATGATCTTCACTAAAATTAATGGGATCATGGGTTTGACCGCGCGCCGATCCCACTACTCATGATGGGAAAACCACCACGTCTCGCCGGCAGCGGGCGGCTGGCCTCCTCCCCGGATGCCGGCTGCCCGCCCCCATTCGGCCAAGGGGGCGGCCGCCAGGGCCGCCCCCTCCTCGGCCGCCCGAACGGCCGAGGGGGCGGCAGCCAGGGCCGCCCTCTTGATCGGCCGCGGGTGCGGCAAAGGGGAGGCCACCCGGGCGGCCCCCTCCTCGGTCGCCCGAACGGCCGAGGGGACGACAGCTTGGGCCGCCCCCTTGCTCGGCCTCCGGTACGGCCAAGGGGCGACCGACCGCTCCTCCCCCCCCCCCCCCCCCCCTCCTTGGCTGTTGGTGGCCAAAGCGAGTGGCCGCTCCGGCAGCCCCCTCACCCGGCTGCCCGTACGGACGAGAGGAGCGGCCAACCGGGCTGCCCCCACCTTGGTCGTCGTCAACTAAGGGGGCGGCCGCCCCACTCGCCCGACCACCGCCGTGCGGCCAACCCGCCCCCCCCCCCCCCCCCCCCCCCCCCCCCCCCCCGCCTTGGCCGACGATGGCCAAAGGGGCGGCCGCCCCGGCGGCCCCCTCACCTTGGCCGTCGGCGCGCAGCCAAAGGGAGTGGCCGCCTCTCCCCTATCGTCGGCGGCCCTCCCTCGCCGGCGAAGTTGACGGCAAGTTCGTCGGCCGCCCGTGGAGGACCGCTCCCGTCGTCCGATCAAGGTGGAGCGTACTCGGTCGTTCGATCCACGCGTAATCACTCACTAACCACCAGATTGGTGAGAGGAATTTAATTAATATTTTATTATTTATTCATGGCGGTCTCCAAATAGCGGGATGCGCGTATCAAAAACTATAGTAAAAACATTCATGAAGATGGTTACAGTGTGTGGATAGCCGTCTAACCACCGTAACCACATCCCGAAGTCTATAAAAAGAGCCTCAGCCCTCCTCATTTCTCATATTTTTCGGATCTTTCTCTCTGGTGTCTTTTTCTTCCTCAGATCGAAGCTCTGTCAGTTTTCCTCCTACGAGCCACCTTTGAGCCACCTTCGGGCCACACCCGAGCCACGAGCAGGTCAAACCGAAACCACCCGGCGAAACCGAATCGTTCAAATTCCAAGCTGCCCCAGCAATTGCAAGACCAAGTGTGTCGCCTCCCATCCAGAATCGATAAGTCGCTATCCAAAGACCACCGGCGCAAAGCGCAATCTGTAACAACTCCCGGCGCGATGACCTGTCGTCCGCTGCGTGCAAAGTGCTCTCTCGCCCCATAATTGTAATGAGAGGTGACCTGTCACCCTCGACTTCACAAACCAGCTGTAACCCCCAGAAAATAGTGCATTTTGACCGGCACAGATCCGGTCACGTGGTTTTTTACCCAGTTGAGGGATTTTTCCATGTTAAAACTGTTTGTGTACAATCAACATACTCTTTTGATTGTGCGCGCGCTCGACCGTCCCGAGAGCTAAGACGGTGCAAGAATTTCGGCCCGACCGGGACGTCGAGTTGGTCCGTAACAATTTGTAAAAAAAAATTTATTCGTTTCTTATTTTGCTGCAGGCTTCATGTAATTTGATTAATTATTATAGGTTTTAATTATATCCAGCATTGAATTCATATGGTTGCGTATGGCAAGAGCTTTGAATGAAAGGGAAAAAAAGAAAGAAAATGGAGGGAATAAAGCATTTTAAAGTCAGTATGAGAGTTGATTGTGAATAATCCTTCACTTCGTGACATGCACGTCATCCAACTCATCATGCTTCTGCTCTGTTAATAGAATTGCGTGAATAGGAACAACTCTACCCTAAACTAGTTATATACCCTAGAAAATTTGTAGGTCAGTTTCTCTCAATATGTTTAGTTCTTTTTTTTTTTTGCAGTATTAGATTTGAGACAATTGAGATTACATTTGAGTTATCACAAAAAATATTATAGAGTTTGTGAAATTTTAATTATAATTAAATAATTGATTCTGCATCCACAATATTTATAAACAACAATTTCCAATAGCTATATATTCAACCTTAGTTGTGGCAGTGGAGAATGAGGTTTGTTTTTATGCTAAACCAAGAAATCATTCTAGCAACAAGGAATTGACAAGTTCATGAAATATTTTTTCTATCCGGTCTTTATTCAGCATAATCTGCTTCTAAGTATCCATATAATTCAGATTCTGTTGGATATCACAGCTCATATCCAGGTGTACCATTAAGATATCTTAGATTTTTTTTACAGAGCTATATTGTGATTATTTGAAATCTACCTAAAATCTAGTGCATACACATATGTCAAACATTATAATTGACTTACTAGCTGTAGGGTAGAGAATAAAGCAAATCTTGCACCATCATTCATATATTTATTATAATTTATAATTTAATTTTGTTATACGTTTTAAACTTTATATAATATAATTTATGTTCTATTAGCTTATATTTCAAATGTTATAAACTTGTATTGACATAAATAAAATATAATTCACATTATATTTACAAATATTAATTATAAATGTCTAAATATAAAAAGTTAATTATAAACAAGTTTTGTTAAAATTGGATCGGAAATTAAACTTAATTTTGATCTAATTTGAGTAATTTGTAGTCATCCCAATGATTTTCCCTTTATAGACAATTTAATATGCAAGTTCTCTGGTTCAAGTCTTGCCACAAGCAATGAACTTTTATATATTTTATTTAGGTTCTATTTGTTTGGGCGTTTCGCAACTTTATTTTGGGCAAACGCCGCCGGAAGGAGGGTAAACAAATGAACCTCCGGCGGCGTTTGCTCCGTTTCCACCCGCCCGCCCGCCCGCCTTGAGAAACGCCCCAAAAAACTCCGTTTGGAGCAGCCACCCCTCCCCTCCGGTTCGCATCCACCGTTTCCACCCGCCGGATCGACCCGCCACCGCTAAAACAAATGAAGCCTTAGTGCCTTGTCGGTCTCGAGCCGGTGGGTTATCATGGGCTCGCAAAATCATGGCCTCGAACCCGATCGGGTGTTTTTATTATAAATAGTAATTGAAGATTTTCATGTCGTAGGATAACCGTGACTTGAAAATATAGGTTTAGAACACCATACCATAATAAATATGTGTTGCAGTAAACTTAACATGAGGCTCTAGCCTCTAGCAAAACACCACGAAGGTAATTAATGAGAATTGTTATAGGCACCCGAGTTTTGGCTGTTGACATCATTTTGTTAAAGATGCCGCATATGTCTTAAGACACCCTAAAATATTAAATTGCACCACAAAAAAGTTAAAGACACCACAAATGAAATTTCGAGCTCATAGAATGAAAATATTTCTGGTCATCATCCGCCAATCTCTGGTGGCTGCAACCCACAATAACCCAAGGAACGACACTGAATTCGGCTTCACTGCGGCCATCAGCATCTGGCGAAAGAACGATATTGCTTTCTTCCCGTGCCCATGAACACCAAGCCCAAACAAAGAGTTCCGACGAAATTATCTCGATTTCACATCTGATTGAAAGCATCACAGACTTGTTCGATGCTCCTGCATTTCGCGTGCTTGTTAGCGCATTTTCTACGCAAACATTTCTATCCAAAAATCAGTTTTCTCAGAGAATTTGTGCACCCAAGTGCCAAGTTCCAATGCACCAAGGTGTGCACGGGATGAGAGTAACTCCACGACAGTGAATTCGTCCAGCCCCAGGCCAGTAATCCTCTTTTATTTCATAAACCTTCGAATGAAATTTCAAGCAATGATGTCTCTCTCAAACATTTCGTCAAATACCTTCCTGGCATCTCCCAAGTATCCGCTATCCGCGTATGCCCGGGAGAGATTCGTGCAAACGATTACGTTTGTGACGAACCATCGCCGAAAATGCTTCCGTGAACCTCCCCGCATTTCCTTGAGGCAGCAGCCTGGACACTAGTTTTGAGGAGGACGTAAAAGAGTTTGTCAGCGGCGGAGGTTGCGTAGAATGAAAGGAGTTTTCCGACTTGTGCACGCTTAATAATATGCAGTGTCAATAGTCAAAACTACAGCGCTTATAACAATTACCTAATTAATTGTTCATGAATACAATAAATCTATAATCATAAGTGAAAATAGTTTAATGCAAGAAGCCATTCTTTGGCTTCCTGGAGAAATAATTGTTGAATTGAAATGTTCTGAAAAAGTTCTAGAAGATTTTGAATGGGAACACATGAAGCATGCCATGAGCATTCTTGCAACAAAGCCGTATTTGTACGAGTATTTTTTTATTGTAAGAGCGTATGCCCGACAAAAATATGTTGGGGTTTTAATATTTTGATCCTTCCACCTCTACTTTGACTAATGAGAGCTGGTCTTGGTAAAGGAAAGAGTCTATCCTCATGTCTTTAAAGTTCCACCTATTGAAACTTAACCAAGAACAAGAATTAAATTAAATATATTTTTTTCAGTCATTCAAACCACCTGAATTTTTAATAACATAAAAAAGAGCAGCCCAATGCACAAAGCATTCCAGCACAACAAAAGAACTATCACAAGGCTGAAATGTTTTGCATCCATAACTCGAACCGTGACCTCAAAATCACGCGGCAACACCTTAACCAGCTCGCATTTCCGAAATGCTCAATCTTAAAACTGACAACAAACCCAAAAATATCGACAAAAAAATTTGTAGGTAACTTCAATATCCAAAACTTTGAACCCAAAAGTCAATTCCGTCCTAAAACTATTCATCCGAACGACAATATTGATTTTCATGTTCTCAAAGCTAATTATTGAATACCCAAATATAATTCATTTTATTTTCCATTTTCCTGAAAATTCACGTAGAAAAGTAATGATAAATCAATTAAACCGCCAGATGCTTCATAAAGTGTTCCTACAGGAATTAAAGCATCTATCTTTTCCAAGAACAAAAACTTGCAATCCACGTAAAGGAAAAAAATCTCAGCAATATAACTTAGAAAAATAGTCCAACAGGAAACAATTTACGCAACAACAGCCGGCAAAGAACAGAAAATGGGAGGATTTTTTGCTGCAAATGATAATATTTACATCCTTTTCATTTTAAAAACATTTTTTAAACAACAAAATCATCACAAAACAATCATTTTGTCATTAAAAAAAGAAGGCGATTGTTATGGGCAAACCGAAATTGGATACGTGCAAACCAATTTTACGTGCAGACCAAAATATTATAAGTGCAGACCAAATTATTACGTGCAAACGAATTTAAATTTAGAAATGATCATGTTAAGACATCAGAACTTGAAACAAAACTTAATGATGAAAGTACTAAAAAAATGTAACATTAAATTTCAAATTACAAAATATATAGTATCAGC
This sequence comes from Platanthera guangdongensis, assembly GCA_039583875.1. Classification (NCBI taxonomy): domain Eukaryota; kingdom Viridiplantae; phylum Streptophyta; class Magnoliopsida; order Asparagales; family Orchidaceae; genus Platanthera; species Platanthera guangdongensis. Next base: position 286,442,419 of record CM077153.1, read on the forward strand.
AATGACAAAAAAAAAGAAAGTCTAACATGACCCCGCAAATCAAAATCAGCAAGCTTAACAAAAATCAACGCCAAAATCTGCACTCTTTGACACCATATCAATGAATGACTCTTTGCTCATGCAAATGCAAATAAACTGACAGTAGATTGCTAGATAATTATACTACTAAATTGATTGGACAGAAACTAATATTGGAAATAAAAACAGCTTATCGATCTTCACCAAAAGACTCACACATTCAATGAATACTTGGAAGAGGAGCACAAATTCACAATGTGTGAACCAAAAAAAGGAAACCAGGTGAAGCAAAAATGAAACTGAGATGCTAAACCTCCTACAAAAAATGACATCACTTAAATTGCAGAAAAACTGAAATGAGAGAGGGTATAGTGAGGACTCACTCTGAAATGAAGGAGAGAGTGAAATGAAGAAGTTTGGACGGGGAGCTACTGAAAATGCCGGCTAGGGCTCGACGAAGTGATCGGAAGTTGGACGGGGCGCTGCGAGAGGTAACCAGTGGCAATAAGGAACAAACGACGGGGCGTTGATGCAAATGTTGGTTAGGCGCTGCGTGCAGAAGGATGGAGGAGGCGCTGCGGGCGGAGGTTGGAGGCGATGTGGGCGGAGATTGGAGGAGGCGTTGCAGGCGGAGGTTGGAAGCGTAGCGGGCAGATGTTGGTGGCACGATGAGAGCGAACCAGCGGGCGGCTAGGGACGGGGAAGATAAGGGATTTGGTTTGCCCCTATCCGGTTATAAAATGACTTTTATTTATGAGTTTATTATTTTTATTTAATATCTTGGTCTGCACATAGCCAAGTTAGGTTTGCCCATAACATTCGCCAAAAAGAAATGTTATAAGCATTTCTATAACAACTAAACGCAGTCCATTTATATTCGCAGTCCAATAAATTTAAGTATTTGTAAGACTCCTTAGGACTGCAAATAACCATCATAAAACTGCTAATAACATCGCCCTAAAAAGAGGACAATGTTATAAGCAGAGAGCTTTGTGAGTGTTCTTTCAAAAGACAAACGCCCATCATTACAATTCCAATACCAGCTGGTCCAGCATAAGAGCATCTCCAATGAGGATCTTTATATTTAGAGATCTCCATGGTATCATGTTCTCTAAATATAGAGAACATGGTTAGAGCAACTTCAACCATGTTCTCTATATTTAGAGAACATGATGTATTTTTGTTTATTTTAGGTATTTTAGGTTTATGTAAAATATATTTTAGGTTTTTATAATATGTATACATGTATTTTAGATTTATATAAAATATATTTTAGGTTTATATAATATATAATATGTATTATTTTATTTTTTTTACATGTTATTAAGGTTTTAAATTTTTTAAAAATTTTAAATTTAATTGATCTCTAAAATACAATAAACATTACATAATTTAAATAAAAATATTACAGTAAGTATTACTTAATTTAAATGAAAATATTACAGTTAGAATTTAAACTAAAATTCTGGAAGGTCTATCATTGGGCTCTATCCGACTTCCACGCGCGCTTTCCTCTTGTCGCTCTTCTCCATACCCGGGTATTCCATAGACGCTTCCTCCATATTGACTTCCTCCTTGTTGGTCTCCTCCGAATTGAGATCCTCCAAATTGGTTTCCCCCGTACTGGATTTCTCGGTAGTGGCTGTCTCGGTACTGACTTTCTCGGTACTGACTTCCTTCAAATTGAGGTCCTCCGAATTACGACCCTCCAAATTGAGGTCCGACGTGTGGGCGGCCTGTATACTGACTTCCTTCATAACCACTACCTTCATACATGCCTCCTCCATATTCAGTTCCTTCGAGCGATGAAGATCCTCCAAAAAGTGGTTTTCTAATGTTTCTATTCATAATTTTTTTTTTTTTTGTCGAAAATACTGCCACTCTGGAGTTTCTTTAATGTTATCCAAATCTATCATCATGATATCGTGATCTTGTTTAGCGCTCTGAAGATCTAGTTTTTTTTTATTTTTCTGCTTTTAATCTCATGAGTTCTTGGATAACAGATCTATCGTTTGCTCGTTGTTATTGCCCTCTCTTTAAAACCTCTAAGATTTCTTTGTTTTTTAGTATGGGCATCAATATCATAACCCTTACCACTCAATTGTCTCCTCCTCTCCTTTTTCTTGTTTTCTCTCAGTAGGTCGATTATTGGAAGTTGCGAATGGAGATTCTTCATCCCCAGTAATACCAAGATTCATGTCATTGTTATTTGCATTTAAGTCTATTCCACTCAGTTGACTGAGAGAGTTAGAACATAATGTTTGTGACATGTCAATATTTTGAGAGTTAGACTCTGGCGTATCCATCCACTTCTCTGTGTTTTTTAAGATATTCCAAACATGCTCGAACATGAAGCCTTTCTTCTCTTTTGAATCAGAGGCATATAACATTTTGGCTTCATTGAGCTACAAAAAAATTATTTTAATCACAAATTATTTAAGGAATTTAGAGATTTAAATTCTAAAAAATACTTACAATATCAAGTTCAGATGCACCGCTGGGGTTTCGTTGCTCTATCTGTCGAATACATCCTCAGAATTTGCTTATTTTACTTGTCAAAAGGGACCAACGACAAGAAAGAGACTTTGGGGTTCTCTGTCCTACGTAAGTTTGAGGTCTTGTATTGTGAAAAATGGTTGAAACTCTTTCCCACAGTCTGTGCTCTTTTTGATTACTCCCCATAATTGGGTCTTCCGAGACCTCAAGTCAAGCATAACATAGTGTTTGATCTTCTTTTGGGGAGAATGCTAGCTCATGGTTGGCAGACATGACGACAAGTAAAAAAAAGTAGAGAGTGCTTGATTTTGGAGATAGAGTGATGGGAACTTAGAGAGAGTGCTTGAATCCAATACTTATAGAGAGTGCTGGAATGGGTACTTATGAAAAAACAAGGCTCCGGATTGATGATGACAGGATTGATGAGACAAAAGAAATGCTTGAGTGGAGAGAGAATCCAATGCATGGGAGAAGACATCCAATGCTGGGAAAAAATAAGGCTCCAGATTTGATGTTGACAGGATTGATGAGACAAAAGAGAGGCTTAAGTGAAGAGGGAATACATTGCTTGGGAGAAGGCATCTAATGCTGGGAAAAAATAAGCCTCTGGATTTGATGTTGACAGGATTGATGAGACAAAAGAAAGACTTGAGTGGAGAGGGAATCCAATGCTTGGGAGAAGGCATCCAATGCTGGGAAAAAACAAGGCTCTGGATTTGATGTTGACATGATTGATGAGACAAAAGAGAGTCTTGAGTGGAGAGGGAATCCAATGTTTGGGAGAAGGCATCCAATGCTGGGAATCCAATGCTTGGGAGAAGGAATCCAATGCTTGGGGATCCAATGTTGGCGATCTATATAAACGCCACTTTAAGATAAGCAATGATACTTTCAAAATAATACTTCCCTCCTTAAAAAATGAACTATGGAGAAGGGTCATCCCATTTGCGATCTTCATCATCTTCAGATGATGATGAATATGATCAAACACTTCTCAAGTGGGAAGAAGACCTTGATAAATGGGAGAATGAAGATGAAGTTTTAGCTCGCATGTATGCCTCCAACAATGCCATAATCGCAGCTCAGCTTCAAGAAGATGCACGTCCGCGACGCAGAGGTTCAATATCTGGCCACATGGTAATCAATCGGGGGAGGATTGAAGACAACACTAGACTTTGGAATGATTACTTCTCTGAGCAACCCACATATGGGGAAACTTTTTTCGACGAAGATTTCGCATGCGAAAGAATCTTTTCCTTCGCATTGTCACTGCAGTGCAGGAGCACGACAATTTCTTTGTTCAAAAGAAAGATGGTGTTAGTAAGCCTGGACTAACAACAATACAAAAAATTACAGTAGCATTTCTTATGTTAGCATACAGAACATCAGCTGATAATTGCGATGAATACATTCGAATTGTCGAGTCAACTGTGATTCAATGCTTGAAAAGATTTTGCAGGGCAATTGTACAATTATACAAAGATGAATATTTGAGATATCCCAATGCAAATGATGTAACAAGATTACTACAGAAAGGTGAAGAACGAGGTTTTCCAGGGATGTTGGGAAGCCTAGATTGTATGCATTGGCAATGGAAGAATTGCTCAACGACATGTGCAGGCCAATATTCAGGACGTCATGGTGGACCTACAATCATTCTCGAGACAGTATCATCATATGACATGCATTTTTTGGTTTACCTGCCTCTAACAATGATATTAATGTCTTGCAGTCATCCAATTTATTTGCAAACTTAACACAAGGTATTACGCCTCCTAACAATTATACAATATTGGATAAAAATTATGATGTTGGTTATTATTTAGCCGACGGTATCTATCCGAAATGGTCAACACTAATTCAAACTATTTCTCATACACAAGATAAAAAAAACAACATTTCACAATGATGCAAGAGACATGCCGAAAAGATGTAGAACGAGCATTTGGAGTTCTTCAATCACGCTTTACAATTATTACGGGGTCATTCATTTTAGGGATAAACATGTGTTACACGATATCATGACTGCTTGCATTATAATGCACAATATGATTATCGAAGACGAGCGAGATGAAAATGAAGATGTTATTTCTCCACCGCCGCCAACTCAGAATATTGAAGAGATGGACACAAGTGAAGTCAAAAGATTTCGGCAGTTCCTAAATCGACATAAAAAATCAGAGACAGAGACACATTTCACACTTCGAGATGCACTAATTAAACATTTGTGAGCACGACATGATAATGAAATAATGTAATTTGAAAAATTGTATACATTTTAATTTGAATGTATTTGAATTTATGTGCAATTTTATTTAATAAATCGTGTTCTCTTTCTCTTTATATGATCAATAATAATTAGAAAGTATGCAATATTAGTCTCACTTTGTAGGTCCCGAAAAAAATAAATTTATTGGTATATTATATGTCAAGATTGGAAAAATATTTTAACAGCTACACAAGTTATTGTGTAATACAATTTTTTCTTAAATATAATAAATAAATAAGTAAAATAAAAAAAATACAAAAAAAAAAATAGAGGCCCGGCATTTCCTCTCCCCCTCCTCTAAATTTAGAGGGAGAGGAAATGCCGCCTCCTCTATTTTTTGAGCCTCAAATACCAAAGCATTGGAGAGCTCCGGCCTGCATTTTGGTTGGAGCTGCTCTAAGCTAAGTCACCCCAACAGGAGCAATCTGAAAGATTGCAATTTCATGTAGACAAATTTCTCAACATATTAATAAATAAAATTTCCAAAGAAAGCACTGCTCATTCATTAACTGTGAGGAAGATTTCTAGAAATATTTGAAACTCATCTAACTAGTAATTTACAGCTAACCAAAAAAATTGAGGAACAAAATTTCGCTGGCACGAAATTGCCAACAGCAAAAAACTTCTATCTTCAACAAAAACAGCTCATGTCAACAATTTGAAGAAGCTGAACCAATCAGAGCTAAAAAGGAACTCTCAAAATTTGCCTCTGAGCTTCCATACTGAGTGCTCAAACATTGCCTGTCAGTACCAAATAACTTCAGCATAGATTGAGACCTCAAGAAAACTGACTTCAACTGGGCCGCAAGGTTCCAAAGATCCTGCTCAACTACAGCAGGAAAAAAACTGGCAGTCACCTTCGTGGTGCATGCTCATCGTCAAAAATATTGTGTACCGCCGCCTGCTGCTCTCCGCTTAGCTGCGTAAACCACTTCTGGACATGTTTGATGCACGAAAATTCGCAGGATTCCGAAGCGATATCTCGATGTTCATTAAGAATATTTTGAAATTTTGGCGGAAGGAGATTGAGCAGAGCGCCGACAGCGGCAACTTGGGTCAGAAGGCTCGCTTTTTGAGAAGTTAGGGCTTCCAGCAGCTCGGTCAAATTGCATCTCAGTTCCGCAATTCCTGCTTGCTGATAACCACCTGAGCTGCCACCATGTCTGCTGGACAGCACAAAATCATATAAATCTTTGTAGAAAGAACAATAGCACTCAAAAGCTTTCAAAAGAAAAATATGTTACAATTTTTTTTTCTCCGTTTGAATAGAGATAAAACATTTATCAATGCCTCCAGAATTGTTAATTTGTTTATATCACTTTTCTGAATAAAGTTAAGTGCACAAGCATCTCATTGCACATGCCTGAAGTTGAAAAACGTGGCTTATGTTCTCAACATTTTTAGCATGTCAATTATTGATAAATATTTTTTATCACTAGAAGGGTACATGTGAACATTTTAGCATGTCAATTACTGATAAACATTTTTAGCATGTCAATTCTCCAACGCATGGAGGCCCATGATGCCTAGCTGGACAGCCGCTCTTCTACGCCGCCGCCGAGGGAGGACCTCTCCTTTTTCATCAGCCAACCAGCCACCCCATCGACCCTTAGCTAGACGCGTTGGCCTCGTCTCACGAGGCCCACGCCCTCAAAGTCTCTCATTTCAACAACACTGATCCCCTTAGGTGGATTGCCAAGGCCGGACAATTTTTTGATATTTAGGGCACCCCAGATGAGCAGAAAGTTACACTGATGCTCCTTGCCATGGAGGGATCCTCCCTTCACTAGATTCATTGGCTTCGCTAGTCCCCTCCACTCCATTCAAGGGATGACCTCACACAGGCACCGGTCAAGCGCTATGATCGTCAGTATTATGGCAATGTTGTGGAGAACCTCCGTGCCTTCTGCCAAGTTACACTGATGATCCTTGTCATGGAGGCATTCTTACTTCACTGGATTCATTGGCTTCACCAGTCCCCTCCCCTCCTTTCGTGGGACGACCTCACACAGTCACTGGTCAAGCGCTATGATCGTCGATATTCTGGCAATGTTGTGGAGAACCTTTGTGCCTTCAGTGGATCAGTATATTATTTTCCTACCCCCAGAGGGAAAGACCCTTCCCTTTTGGGCCGGTTGTGGGCGAGGGGGGATTCGAACCCCCGACACCGTGGTTCGTAGCCACGTGCTCTAATCCTCTGAGCTACATGACCCACACCGTCTCCACTGGATCTGTTCCAGGGAGTACCTTCAAAAAGGAACTTTTCCTCTCCTCAGCCATTTCGGGTTAGGAAGATGTGAAAGCGCCTTTTTCTCTAGAAGAACAGTGCGTTCCGAGGCGTGAAGTGGGAGAGAAGAGATGTTCTAATTGGGGTTTTGAATAAGAGGACCTTTGCATTTTTTATTTGGATCTTTTTAAATATGAAAAAGTAAAAGAAGAGGTGTTAAGCTTTTTATCATTCTGGCGTCGAGCTATTTTTCCGCAGGCCCCCCCCCCTACAGTATCGTCACCACAAAAGAGTTTCACCACCAAGTTCGGGATGGATTGGTGTGATTCCTCTATGCCTAGGACACCAGAATATCGAACCATGAACGAAGAAATGTATGAGATAAATATTGTCTAGTGATTGTGAGGCCCCGATTCTTGACTGGAAGGGACGCCAAAGGCCTCTGCCCTCCCTCTCTATCGGATGGAAGGGCAATAAAAAATCAAGAATGAAATGAAATTGATGGTTTGGGTTGTATATCAATGGTCAATCCTGGTATAAGGTTCCGTCGGAACAATTATTTATTTCAGATGGTACTGAATCTCTTTGAAAAAAACAAAACAAAGAGAAAGTGTGGGAAAATGGAAAGACGATATTGGAACATTAATTTGGAAGAAATGATGGAAGCAGGAATTCATTTTGGTCATGGTACTAAGAAATGGAATCCTAAAATGGCTCCTTATCTCTGCAAAGCGTAAAGGTATTCATATTACAAATCTTACTATAACTGCTCGTTTTTTATCAGAAGCCTGTGACTTAGTTTTTGATGCAACGAGTAGGGGGAAAAAATTCTTGCTTGGATTCTGTGTCACATCCTATAACGAGTTCCATGATAAATTATTTACTCAATTTTTAATTTGAAGGCACTACATAAAAGATGTTGGACGATCTTCTATCTTAACAGACTAAAGTGCACCCTTTTTGTTTTACTTAATTTGGTTCCACTAAGACTTTGTTTGTTTCGGCGTTTTTGTCGGGCGTTTGAAGCAAACGCCGCCAGACGGCGGGTAAACAAATCGGGCGCCGGCGGCGTTTGCTCCGTTTGCACCCGCCGTAAGAAGAAAAAGCCCCTCAAACGCCGCTTTTCCAACCCTGCCTCCCCCCTCTGGTTCCAACTCTACATTTCGACCCGCCGGGAGCAAACGCCACCGCCGTATCAAATGAAGCCTAAGATTTATTAGAGATGTTCGAATCAGACCCACCTTGTTAGAGCTCCTTTGACCTTACATATATTTCTCCCTAGTTCTGTTTGTTTGGAGCCTATTCCTGCAGGAAGGTCTTGGTCATGCACAAAAGGAGGAGCCACCTAACATTGAGGACTGTTGTAAATCGAGGTCTACCTGATAAAATTTTTAATGAGCAATAAAACTTCTACCTTTGCATCTTGATGCAGGACGACGCGTAAGGTTTGCGCGTCTGTCGGTTTTTTTTCTAGGAAATCCTAAAATGCTTCCAATGAATAATGATTTTCTTGCAAAATAAATAATTTGAGCTGGCGTTGCGCAGACTTTATGAAATTAAAGCATTCTCATCTCCGCAACTCCCATTATTTTGCATATGTACACAATTCACTGCCCAACACTCAGAATCATAAAACATCATTGGTCCAATTGCAGTACGATAAAACTTTTCTTTAAATTTTAATGGTACTTTATGATCACATAAGATCTCTGACGCGCCTCTCCACTTCAACCAACCTGCTTGGATTCTGTGTCACATCTTTATACAATAAACGACATATATTGAAATAATGAATATTGATAAGACATAAAATATAAAACATAAACAAAGAATATTTATTTGAAGTCGATAATATAAAAATTTCTAGTACTTTATAGGGGTAAATAAATTGACTACGACTAGTAGACATCCATAGGGAGTCAAATCCCGAATAGAACAAAGATGAGTACATGATATGTGATTTGATTAGGGTGATATTAAAAATTGAAAATATATCATAATAAAAAAATAAAGAGATACCTACGTGTGTTAAGTTTAAGCGCACGTTGATTGATTATTAATAAAAATGGCAATCTATGAAGCACAGATACGTCATTATAGGCTCGTACCCATAACGGGTGCATTTACTGTACGTGTACGTGTACCAAACGTGTGGATACGAATAATATCGCGATTGTAGGTTTTCCTCGGTTCATTTTTCAATTGATCTGTTGCCTCTTCCGCCAAAGCTCCCGCTGCCGATCTTGCTTCCTCTGTCGATCTTGCTGCCGCTGCCTCTAAAGATCCCGCTACCGCTCCTGCTTTGGTTGCTGAACCTGTTGCTGCTACCGCTAAAGATTCGGTTGTCCATTAATCAGGTCGTAATTGTCGTACCTTGTTAGTTCTTCTTCCTCTTCTTGTTCTTCCTCCTCTTCTTCTTCCTCTTCTTCCTCTTCTTCTTCCTCTTCATATTTTTTCTCCTCCTCTACTTCCTCCTCTTCTTCCTCATCTTCTTTATCGTGTACATTATTTGAATACTGAATAGTGATTACTTAACTCCATGAACCTAGATTAGTTAACTATATTCAAAGCTTGAAACATGAAAGGTGCTACATTCGTGTACATTATTTGAATACTGAATAGTGATTACTTAACTCCATGAACCTAGATTAGTTAACTATATTCAAAGCTTGAAACATGAAAGGTGCTACATATAATCAGTTATTCAATAGATATTATTCAAGAAATCTGGGCAAATTTCTGTAGGAATTTCTCCTACATAAATCTGAACAAATTTGGACAGATTTCAGATTTCTCCTACAAAAATCTGAACATATCTGTATATTTAATACAACATATCCCGCCGTACCCGCATCCTTGTTTTTAAATATTGTCATACCGGATACATAGACGGCCCAACGTATGCCGGTCTCAAGCCCGGATGAAAAATGGTGAGCGTTGTGTTAGGTGGACGGCCAGAGTAAAATTTAGTCACACTTATGAATATGGATCATTTGAGAATTTGACAAAAGATAGGGCACAATGACGACAAAGGATCCATATAGCCGACCCCACTATAGTGGGATAAAGGCTTGAGTGTTGTCGTTGTTGTCATACCAAATACGTACCGCACTCGGTACCCGCACCAGAGCTTCCTAGATGGCAATATATAGGACGATAGTGCTTTTAAATTTAGGGTAGAGTGGTTAAAATTGAGAAGTGCATCAGGGATACTGTGTGATAAAGAAGATACCATGTGGACTTAAAGTCAGGTTTTATAAGACAGCAATAAGGGCGAGACGATGTTGCATGAATCTAACTGTTAGGCAGTAAAAAGTCATTGATATCTAATTTTTTATGCGGGAGGAATAAGAATACTAAAATGGATGTGTGAAAAAATATAAAAAATGAATTACATAATGATTATATCTATTACTATATTAAAGGGAATCACAATCTTTAGTGCAACAATTGGGCTTCCCTTTTTATATTTTATTTACTTTCCCCATTTTACACCTTTTATAGAGTGGGAGAGCGGAGACCACATGTCCATCTATTAATTAGAAGAAAAGTGGGTCACATCTATTGAAGTTAAGGCAATAGAAAATACATGTAGGTTGTTTGGTATGAACAACAAAGGTAAAAAGGTATCATTTAGAATTTTAGATAAATAGATAAAAATAGACTGAATAATTAAGTAGAAGTAAACCTAAGGTAAACGTAAATGAAAATTAAACACAAGAGAGAGAAATAAAAGATATTGGAACCTGGCTATAAAATCAGAGAGGGTGAGGAGAGAATCACTGGGAAAACCCACTAAACGCCAAATCAGCGGTTAAAAATTTTAACCGCCCGGACAGAGTTGATGTGCGAGTCAGAGCATGAGTAAAGGAATATTTGTGGAACCTGGCTCTGATACCATGTAGAAAAAACACAAAAGAGAGAAATAAAAGATATTTTTATTAATATTTCAATTTCTTGGTGTCTACGTACATGTATATGTACACTTACATAAGAAGAGAGGGGAGAAGAATGCCCGTCCTAAGACGTGGGACAAAACTAAAGGAACAAGTTGTGCCTTATATTGAGCTTTTACATATTTCCTTCAACAGATAACATTGCATGACCCCAAGGTATTCTTATTTAAGAGGAGATCGTGGCGTAAGCGTAAAAACAAGTAAACAACACACAAGATCACTAAATGAACCCTAAACCCCAACTAGACTCAAACATAAGTACATAACACATAATAAAATGACTAAATAACTAGGCTCAAGGCCCATAACAATGTGCAACAAAAAAGAAAAATGTGCATCAATAGTATGTTGTAGTTATAAAAAATGGTACAATAACTAATATTAAAAGTAGTTGTGTAGTGACCAAATTTTTTTTGAATCATAGCAAAATCACATTAAAGGTTTTTTTAAGGTCATTTTTTGTATTAATTGTGGAAATACTTACAAAAAAATTATCTAAATAAAGGTGCCCTGATCTGTAAATTCTATATATGACAGTTTTAATCCTTGGAAATCTTCTGATTTAAATGAAAATTTTGAACAATTGAGATATTGTTTAGAAAAAAGAAAATTACAAATTAATAGAACAAATAAATAGTTAATCATCAATAGCCATATCCCAACTATTTAGGGACCATTCATTTGTTTTTACATCAGTCTTATGAGTAATTGTCGACCTAACATCAACTCTCAAACTTTTTATTGGGGATAGGAACAAACGATAGTGTAAATGGTTAATCAAATTTAAATTAACATAACAACACTCAAGACTTTATCCCACTGTAGTGGGGTCGTCTATATGGATCATAAGTCGCCATTGTGCCCTATCTTTAGTCATAATCTCACCAATGCATGTACATCATGTCGTTACTTATACTTTCATTCAAAATCTTTATTGTTTTACCCCTCCCACGTTTAACATGTTCAGTGACTAAACTCTCACAATGCCTAATAGGAGCCTCTAATGGTCTCCTTTGCACGTGTCTGAACCATCTTAGTCGAGCTTCTCGTATCTTCTCTACAATTGGCATCACTCTTGTCTTATCCCTTATACATTCATTCCTAATTTTATCCAGTCTCGTGTGTCCACACATCCACCTAGGCATTCTCATCTCCGCAACTCGCATTTTTCTCACTACCCAACACTCAGAACCGTAGAGCATCGCTGGTCTAATTACAGTATGGTAAAACTTGCGTTTAAGATTTAATGGTACTTTACGATCACATAAGATCCTTGGTGCGCCTCTTCACTTCAACCAACCTGATTGGATTCTATGTATCTTATCTTTATCTACACCTCCATCTTTTTGAACTATTGATCCCAAATATTTAAATAACTCAGTGCATGAAATATCTTGATCACCCAACTTAATAACAATGTTTTCCGTCCTACTTGCACTGCTAATTTAAGCTCCATATACTCTGTCTTTGTCCTGCACAACCTAAAACCTTTCTTTTCTAAAGTTTCTCGCCAAAATTCAAGTTTCGCGTTTACACCCTCTCTCGTCTCATTGACCAAAACAATATCATCTACAAACACCAAGGTATTGCTTGTTGGATATGTTTGGTGAGCTCATCTAAGACAAGGGTAAAGAGATAGGGGCTTGAAGCTGACTCTTGATGTAAGCCAACAGTAATAGAGAATTCATGTGTTAATCCTCCATTTGTGCTTACTCTCGTCACTGAATTTGTATACATATCTTTGATTATGATATCAATGTATCATACATTTACACCTTTCTTTTCTAAGACTTTCTATAAGACATCTCTCAAATTTAAATTAACATAAAAGGGCAGCTCGGTGAACAAAGCATCCCCGCGCAGCGAGGGTCCGGGGAAGGGTCCCACCACACGGGTGAAATGTAAGCAAACCTTATTCTGCATTTTTACAAGAGACTGTTTCCAGGACTCGAACCCATGACCTCAAGTCACGCGGAGACACCTTCGGTACGCAAAGGCTCCCCTTCAAATTTAAATTAGCATATTCAATAAAATTATAAAATGCAATCGAAGAACACTTTAAAATAATAATATAAAGACTACTTAATTTATATTTTATTAGGTAAATAAATGAAATGACTGCAATAATAGTGAGTGAACCATCAACAGAACAAAGATTAAGTACATGAGCTACAATTTTAGTGGGAATGATATTAGCAATTGCCAACCTATACTAATAGAAGATAAAGATATCTAGGTACGATAGGTTAAACCTTTCAAGTACCTCGGATCAACTATGCAAACAAAAGAAGATTGTGGATACATGGGAGAATATAGCCTTAAGAGTTAAGAATTTGTTAAAATAGATAAGTGTATTGAGAGTACTAAGCAATAAGAGAAATTGTGGAGAATTAAAGGCTAATTTTATAAAGCAAAAATCAGAATGACAATGTTATGAGGATCTGAGTGTTAGATACTTGACAAATCAATGATATCTAAGTTTACTGTGGAAAAAACAAGAATGCTACGATGGATGTGTGGAAAACTAGGATAGAAAAAATAAGGGAAAATATTTAGAGTGACATCTATCAAAAGATAACAATAAATGGACTTAGGTCTGGGTATGTACAATGGTTAGAAAAGGACTCAATTAGACGAGCAAAAAGAATTGGCAGCGAAGAATTAAATAGGAGAAGTGGGAAAGCAAAACTAACAAAAACGAAAGTTGATGAAGATAGCTTGCATATTTAACACTTCGGGCAGTACTCAATGTGAACTAATGAAAAATGATGATTCACAAAACATACGCCAAATAATTGGGATAAAGGCATTAATTATGATAATTATATTATGAAAAAAAGAACCAATAACATATGTGGTATCCTTTACCAATATAAAAAGGTAGTACCATTGTATATCCTGAAAAGATGAGACCATTATACTAGTGTTCTCATTATCAGTCCGAAGAAGTTATTTGATGCAAACTAAAGAAGCCATCCCCAGATAAAAGAAAACACTGTATCAAGCCATATCACCCTGAAATATGACAATAATGCATATGAATCCTCATCTTAATATTCTACAGGAACATTACAAAGATATAGTGCAACTTGAAAATTAATGGAACCCAAAAAATTTACAGCTACTCTACAAGGTAAAAAATACATGATAAGACAATAAATATTGATGAGGGAAAAGATTCCAATTAAAAACTAACCAAATAAACAAGCTAATGGAAGTGCAAATAGAACTCTTCAAAGGAACACAAGTTCCCAACATCTCCCAAAGATGGAAAATTGCTATTACAAATCGATTTATAATCCTGGATTTTAGATTTTTAATGTAATATAGGATGAAAGATGCATACGAGCATAGAGGAAATTCAAACTGATAAGAAAAGTATCATACCTTCCCAGATTGCCTACTAATACAAAAAGAGCAGCTGAAAAATCCTCACAAACACAAAATTGAACCATTTTTAACAGACGGGGCATTACTTCTTTGTATGTCCAATCCCATCCCTGCACACAAATCCAAACAAATATGTTCAGTTGGCAAGTCTTGCAAGTGACTGTAATGATACTTGAAGCTGCGTTTATAGTCTATATGGATGACATGGAAATTACTTAAGTCACGTGGTAACTAGTCACTTAAAGCTAATAGGGCAACTGATTGACTGATAAATTCATCAATTTTTCATTGTCACCATCAGCAAAAAATTATTACTCATCAATTGTTGATGGTATGAATTGTCTAACAAAACTTAATTTCTTAAAGCCTGCTTTCGAAAGATTTTTAAAAAGTAGAAAGATCTTCTTCCCCAGATGAGAGAATACAGAATATAAACTCATATTTTATTTTCTTCCTGCAGTTTCTCCAGTAAAGTAACCTTTTACAATTTATTATTAGAGTGTCTGAAATTTAATTGAGCAAGCAAATGAACATTTCAGTTACTTTTTGTATACAATAAGTGCATGAACCCAATATATTAAATTAAAGTGCGAGAAAAAATGTGAGGGATCTCACAATCCACTAACGGGATATACCTACCATATAGTGATCCACCAATTCCACCAATGAAATAATATCAGTGAAGTCACAAAAAACTGTCTCAGAGGAACTATATGAGTGATTTCCAACGACCTTTACGTGCCCAAATATAGCACAAGAAGCATCACAGGGGACATCAGATTTGCGTTTACCATCACTTAAATCTTTTTCACTAATAGCTCCTGAAGGTACTGAACTGTTTGAAGTAATAAAATAGTTGTTGGTGTTTGGATAGTCATTCCTAGGGAGGCTATAATCTTCTAGCTTATCCAACAGAAAGCCTATAATTTTGTCCATACATAGAGCATCAGTGGCAAATGGGCATTGCTTGCACGGTGAAAAATCCGCAACCAACCCAGGTGCTAATTTATGATTATGAGGTAGCTGATCTGAGACTGATTTAGACCTGCCCTCAAGAAGAAGAGTCACAGAACTTATGGTACCCACAAGAAATCTGTAGTTACCAATGTTGAAAAACCGCTTCCCACAAACATTAGCGAAAACATGAAGTGCTTGCAAAACTGCAGTGATATCATCTTGACATGTTCGCAGCATTTTATAAGAAAACGCTAGTAGGAAACCAATATCATCAGCTGCCACACAAATAGTTGCGAATATCATGCATCCAGCTATAAATTGACTGACTGTAACATTTTTAGAGAGAACACAGTTATTTCCAACATCCAGATGAAATTTACTGTCTGGAAAGGCAGGGAAGCTTGATGGGTGCTGTTTTATATCACTAATTACCAGAACATGTCTTTCAATAAGAAAACTCTCCATCAGATGGAAAAGGATATCTACGTGAAAGATCTGATCCAGAAAGTGTTTAATCTTTCCTGAAGAAATCACTGCATGAAGAGAAAGGACAGTTATTTTACTAATTTAGAAAAGTCAAGAAAAAAAGTTGCTGAAATTTACTAGCATCTTTGTCTATATAATGTTGTAAATCCCAAACATAATTTTGCGCACTAGTCTATCCTTTGCATTCATGAATACTACAATTAATGAAGAATATAGTTTAGCGCATATAAAAAAATAGATAAAATGTTTATCCGTACCAAAAATCTAGTTCTCAAGTTTGGTTTTTCTTTTTAGCTCCGAAAGATTTACGTATATTTGTAATTTAAACATTACAACAACATATGTACATTTTAATGTAATTAATTTTGTTGAAGAAAATATGTATAAAGGCCCAAAACAAGGCCCAGCGTGAGCCCACTACCTCTTTAGAATTTAATCTCACATCTTAGAATGGGATTATTGCTCCTCTCTCTCTTCATATATAAGTGTGCAGATACGTTTACTAATTGAGAAATTAATAAAATTATCTTTTATTTTTCTCCATTTTCATGTATTTTCACATGGTATCAGTGCAAAGGAATTTTTTTCGTTGCTTGTCTTTTGCACGATTCTTCTTGTGTGTTCTCCCCCTTCATGACCATCTCTTCACTCGGTGTCTGCTCTCTCCCTCTGCGTCGAGGATTCCCTCAACTCTCGACTGCTGTTTATAGGCGTCAAACGATTCCGCTGAGCTCGCTAACCGCTTCTTGTAACTGCCGAGCAATTGCAAGTTTTGCGAACTTCCTGGTTTTACGAACTCGAATCCTGCTCGCTCGCATTCTCCACAAAACTCCATTGCCTCGCAATCTTGCCGCAGAGCTTCCTTCTGATAGCTTCTCCTAGCTCTCCAGTTTTGACCGCCGAGCTCTGCTTTACGGGGACGCCTCGTCCTACCCGCAACTTCTTGGCAAGACCCTATCAGTCAATGCTACTCGACAATCACCGCAGAGCCTTGCGAGCTTCTTGGTTTTGCGAGCTCAAATCCTGCTTCCCCGCCTTCACCGCAGAACTCCTTTGCCTCACAGTCTTGCCGCAGAGCTTCCCTGTGATTGCCTCTCCCTACTCGCCAGTCTTGACCGTCGAGCACGACTTTACGGGGACGCCTCGTCCTGCCCGCATCTTCCTTGGCAAAACCCTGACCACCAATCCTGCTTGACAGTCATTGTCCTGCTCGACGTGCACGCTATCTTCTGCTCTCGTGAACCTTGCCTACTGCCAATCGTGACCGCGGTGCCTCCCCAGCTCGTGTCTCTTCATTTAGCTGTGATAATTCCCCACTGTCATCCGCAGCTCCTCTCCTTCGCGCGGGTAGAGTTTGCCAGCCTTTGTGTCCTCTTGCCGCCTTTTGCTTATCGATGCTTCTAACCTCCTCTGATGTCCATGAATGATGCTACTTCTCTATTAGCTCGTGTTGCTGTCCCTCCTAAAGTTCGTGAGGAATTTCGGATCACCATAACTTCTCTCTGTGTGAAGAACTTTGTTGACTGGGTTCACTCAGTTCACCGTGTTATGCAGACCAAAGGCCTCCATCATCTGACAAAGGCAACTCCTACCGAGCCCAGTGAGGAATGGCTTCGTGATGACAGTCGTGTCCAAACGTGGATCCTGAACTCTATGGATAGTGAACCATATCGAATGACCATATATCATGAGACAGCCAAAGTCGTGTGGAAGTAACTCCACTCCCTCTATTCAGGCAAAGACAACCTTCAACATCTACTGGACATCATCACAGACCTTACAATCTCTTGAAACTGGAGTGATAAGGGACTTAAGCTCCTTCGTTGCGCAATCCAAAATTCTGATTGAGGTATGGATTCAGCATTAGCCACTAACAACAGATCTTGTTGCCCAACAATCACAGAAGGAAGCGATTGGCATCACCATGATGATGGTCTGTGTTCTACCTCACCTCCACACTTTTTAGGCTCAGATCTTATCTTCCTTCACCATTCCATCGTGTTTGGAAGTGTGCTTCATGCTTTTAAAGGTCACCCCACCCCTTGATGATCCTGGGGCTCCCTCTCCAGCACTACTCCAACAATCTTTTGCACCTCACCTCGCTTATCCATCTGCTCGAGGAGGTCGTCTCTCTTCTTGGGATAGGGATTGAAACAGTCGCACCCGCCTCAAATGCACCTACTGCGGCAGGGACAATCATCCTGAGGGCACATGTTATCGTAAGCACGGTTTGCTACCGCACCTGCATGCCTCTATTACCGGCAATGCTCAGATCACCACTCAAACCGACATTGATGTCTTGCGCACCCAGCTCCAACAACTTCAAGGAATGATCAGTTGCTCCCCAAATTCCGTTGTGTTTATCTCCAATGAAGGTATTTCCTACCTCTCCCATAGTCCAACCTGGATTGTGAATTCTAGAGTAACTCACCATATTACTCAACAGAAACCTCCTCAATACTATGTTGTACATCCCAAGTACATCATTGTGGTCAACGGAGACACCACCCCGGTCTATGGATCAGCAAACGTGCCCCTTACTCCCTCCATCTCTCTTCGTTCGATTCTTCATATTCTGGGCTCTACCTTCAATCGACTCTCCAATAGTCGTCTAATTCAAGATCTTGATTGTTATGTAACATTTTCTTCCACCTCCTTTGTTGAGCACGATTGACGAACGCAGACTATCATTGGTAAAGGGCAACTGACGAACGAGTTATATACTTTGGATCTCTCTCTCTCTCTCAATTTTCTCCTTTGTTAGTTCTGTTGAGTGTAGTCGTGGGCAAATAGCCAGGGACCGGAAAGCCCGCCCGGGCCCGCACGGAAAAAACCCGGCAAGGCCCGGCCCGGAAAAAGCCCGGCAAGGCCCGGCTCGGTCCAAGGCTGGGCTTGACGCCCTTACCGGGCCTCCATTTTTGCTGGTTGCCCGGCCTGGGCCGGACCGAGCAAATCCCGGGCGGCGGGCTAGCCTGAGCCCGGCGCTGGGCTAAGGAAAAATCCGACCTGGCGGGATTTTTAATCACGCTAGACGCGATTAAAATCCCGTCTATGATTAGGCGGGATTAAAATTCGGCCTAATCAGGCGGGATTCCTGCGCCTTTTGAATTCAGGTCGGCCCGGGCCCGGCCCGGCCTGAAGGGCCTAACCGGGCTCCCCCTTTGAGAGGGAGCCCGAGCCTAGCCCGGTTCAAACTAGGCCCGGGCAGAGCCCGGTTGGAAAAAAGCCCGGGCCCGACCGGGCCAGGCCAAGCCCGGCCCGATCGGGCTTTTTGCCCATGACTAGTTGAGTAGCATCAGCGTCTTGCACATATCACTCTCCAAATTCTCAAGAAGGCTTCTCCTACTCAATCTCTCAACATCTTCAGCTGTGAGTCTTGTATCTTTGGATAACAACATCGTTCTTCTTCCTACCTCATTGTACTCAGAGCAATGTTCCTTTTATTTTATTTCATTCTGATATTTGGGGACTTTATAAAACAAGGGCCTCTGGTTATCGTTACTTCCTTACTTTTATTAACAATTACTCTTGTATGATATTGTTATATTTACTGCATGATTGCACTGAACTAACTCGTGTGTTTCATGTTTTTCTAATGGAAACCCGCACCCAATTTTCAACCACAATTAAAACACTTTGCACCGACAATGTGCGTGAATACATGATTCATGCATTTAATATTTATGTGTTGAGTTTGGGATTATCCATCAAACATCTTGTGTTTATACATCCCAACAAAATGGTGTAGCAGAAAGCAAGAATCGTCACCTCCTTGAGTTTGCTCGCTCTCTTATGTTTCAAATGCAGGTTTTCAAGCTCTATTGACATTATGCGGTGTCTACAACTTGTTGTCTCATTAACTGACTGCCCTCCTCTATTATCAACTTTCTGACTCATAGTAGCCTTATTTTCCCTCCACACATCCCTTTCCAGTCACACCTCGCGTCTTCGGCTGCACCTGCTACGTTCATAATCTTGGTCCGTGCATCGACAAGCTTTCTACTCATGATACCAAATATATGTTTGTTGGCTACTCTCGCACTCAGAAAGGTTATGTATGCTACTCTTCAAATGATCGGAAGGTTTTTACATCGGCTAATGTCACATTCCTCGAAAACCAGTCATATCACTTTTCTACTAGTGCTCCTTGAACGTCTCTGACAATTCTGCGTCCTACTGTTCATGTTACTTCTAACCCGCGACCAATACTCCCAAAACCAACCACCATCACCTCAAAACCCCCTTCTTCATGTGTATACTCATTGCTCTCCTCGGTTTTGTGCTCCACAACAGGTATCCCCTACTAATGATACCATGCGGCCTGAAGATCCGCGCCCACCTCTACTGCTCACCCCCTAGTCAATTATGTGTCTTTGCATCGCCTTTCTCCGATACTCCACAAATTCGCAACTTCTCTATGCTTTATTTTTATCTCTATTTCTTTGTAGGAGGCTCTTCAACATCCGAGATGGCGTGCGACCATAGATGAGGAAATGTCTGCTCTTTGGGCAAATCAGACTTAAGATTTTGTTCCTCTTCCTCCTATCCAAACTTGTGTTGGCTGTAAGTGGGATCTTATTCTACATATGCTTCCTCTTCTTCTATATATATGATTATTTTTTATTTAAATACTTTTTTCTTCTATATATGCTTATTCTTTTTTTATTTTTTTCTTTTATATATGCTTATTCTTTTATATATGCTTCTTCTTTTATATATGCTTCTTATTACTCTATATAGGCTTCATCTTCTACATAGACTTCGTCTTCTACATAGGCTTCGTCTTCTACATAGGCTTCTTCTTAGAAGAAGAATTTACAGGCTTCTCCTTCTCCTTCTTCAATATAGGCTTCTTCTTGTATATAGGCTTCTTCTTGAATATAGGCTTCTTCTTGTATATAGGCTTCTTCTTGTATATAGGCTTCTTCTTGCATATAGGTTTCTTCTTCCATATAGGTCTCTTCTTCTATATAGGCTTATTCTTGTATAAATGCTTCTTACTGTATATAGGATTTTTTCTATATAGGTTTCGAGCTCGGACAAAATTTGGGAATAGAGAATTCATTTTTCTATTTCCCAAAAGGTCCAGCCCGGCTCCTCTTCCATCACCCTTCACATTCCATTCGCTCGGCGATCCATTCGCGCTGATCTCGATCCATCCCCGCCGACGTTGACGACGTAGGCTCCGATGACCCTTTCTCTACCTACCACTAATGACGATCTTCATTTCAACCTCCATCTGACCCGGTCACTGTTTTAAATGCCCTCCGACATGTCCGACATGTCTCCCGACATGTCCGACATGTCTCCCGACATGTCCGACATGTCTCCCGACATGTCATTTTTTAGGTCAAAACGATATATTTTTCTTTAAAAAATAGATTATGTCATTTTGTAAAATATAAGCCGACATGTCTGATTTTTTTTCATATATCGGCCGACAGAACTTTTAATTATCCCGTCCGCTATTTTATTTTATTTTATATTAACAGACTATCTGCATATGTTTAAATCACTCATATATATTATATTATATATGTTTAAATCGATTAAATTTATTGTTTCAAACCTTTTAACGTTTTATTCTTACAATCAATTTTGTATAATTGATTCACAATTTTTAATTTCATATTATAAAAAATGAAAACAATTAACACATTTATTAGGTGTTTGTTTGCATGTTTTTAATATAAATTTATAACTTTGAAAAGACATAATCAATCAAGGATTTTTAACTTTAAATCTTTTTTATTCGTGAGAAACTTATTGTTATCAAAATAAAATTATTTTATAATATTAAATATATTTTACAATTTATCATTTTATATTTTTTAATAATATTTTATCTTAAATACTACTCAATTTTATTTTGCAATATTAATAGCTCATTTTTTATCTATTTGGTATATTATTTTCCTATTTTTATAACATATAATAATAGTTAGTATACATAAAAATAAAATTTTTATTTATAAGACAGGGAAATCCGGTATTTTAAAATATCTCTGACATGTCTCCGACTTTCGACATTCAAAAACTCAATCTGATATGTCGCCGACATCCGATATTTAAAACATTGGACCGGGTTTAGTACTTTTCATAGATTCTCTACTGTTTGTGATGTGTTTATGGTATACCTCTTACTCTCATTGCTCACCTACAATTGTTATGGTTATATCCTTAAGTTTAATTGATCTTTAAAATTTTCAGAGCTTGCCAAAATTACCACTTTTTTGTTTGTCGTTAATTTGAAAATCTTCTTGTGAATTTTTTTGTGATGTCTCGTGTGGAATGAGGTAAATCATGTTAATTAATGTTTGAATACTAGACATTTATGCTCATTTGCGATCTCCCGTTTGAATATTACTCGATATTATTCGTAGAAGTTCGGCTAGCGTCGCAAAATTTAAGAGACCTCATTTTAAATATTTTAAATATAATTTCAGAATAGTGGAATACATCAGCATAGCTTAGAGATATTGTCGAGACAGATCAGAATGCAAGGAGGCCCTCAAGAATAATAAAGAGTAACGAGGAGCCACAAGTGAAAAAAGAAAGTGAAAGAGAAAAGTATCTGAGAGGGAAGAAGCAAACCATGAATCATCATGTTCGTCGAATAATGATCGTAATTTATCTACATTCCCAACTATGGGTGATTATGTGTAAGAGGAAGACTAATGTATGTTTGAAATTTAATTTTTGAAAAGTTGAAGTTATTGAATATACATAATATAAATATATTTGTAACTTGCAAACATTTTAAAATTGTTACTTTTACAATGTTTGTATGTTCAATATTTTACTTATCGTATTATGTCATTCTTATTTGTGTAACATAAATGTTTTATAATAGTTTATAAGATTTAGAAATTCAATAGGCGTTAATTTATTAATATAACATATATATAATAAAAAATGTATGTGCATATAATTATATATATAATTAAATATTAAAACCAAATATATGAAATATCTAACATATATCTCCCGATATTTAAAAACCGACATGAAAAACTCAAACTGACGTGCACAAGACATGCGACATCTACAATCTTCCATTGCATTATGAAGGTCTCTCCATATACCCAGAAGTCTGTAGGATCTCCTTTCGAATCAAATGTTGTGTGAGTTCGAGGGAAGGCATATGAGGCCGTCAAACCTACAAATGGGCAATCTTCGCAAGTGTGAACTGTCTCCCACCCGTTACAATGTGGTCATATTTATAGGTAATGGAAAAGGGGGTATCTTGTCGTCAGAAGGTGGGCCCCAACCCCATGCAAGGTCAATTTGAGCTCAGTAATTTGAGCTAAAGAGGTCGGCGCGTTGATCTGCTAAGGTCGTCGAGTTAATCTATCGTGTTGCCTATTGAGGTCGCAGAGTTAACCCGTCGAGATCACCACGTAGATTTGTCAAGATCGGCGAGTTGACCTGTCGAGGTCGTTGAGTTGACTTGTAGAGGCCACTGAGGTGGCAAGCAGAAGTCACCAAGTAGATTTGATGAGGTCGCTGAGTTGACTTGACGAGGTCGACGAGCAAAGGTGAAGCAATATAGAGAAACTGCATAAACATTTGTATACAATGGCATGCTCCAATTAACATTAGTACATCTCGGTCAATTTTATATGGCTTTAATCTTATCAGTATCAACTTTAATCTCATCATTTGGACTTTAAAATTTTCGACTTTAAACTGTAGATCAAGGAAAATCTTTATTTCAAAATTGCACTCGTTAAGGCTTAGTCACATTAATTCTTTCATAGAACGTCAGACACTTGTCGCTCGTGGCTGTCTAAAAACTCATCTTATATGTCGCCTACATCTAAGATTTACAACCTTGTTGACAACAATTTACGCCGCCCAAATGCAACTTCTATTTTGTAGTACATCTTAAATTTGTAGTTATTCAATATATACTATGCATATTATCAAGATGTGATCTGGGATAAAAGATACGGTGAAGATATACGTTTTGAAAAGGAGAAGCAAAGTAAATAATATTCACCAAAGATCCACACAATTAGTCATACAAATCTAGATATAAAACAAGAGAGCTCATTCATTTTCATAGATCAAGAGTTATGCTTCACATTACGGGAAATGTTGGAAGAGAATCCAATAAAAAAGGGGAGCCTGGTGCACAAAGCATCCCCGCGGAACGAGGTCTAGGGAAGGGTCCCACCACAAGCATGAAATGTACGCAAACCTTACCCCACATTTTTGCAAGAGGCTGCTTCCATAGAAGAAAATCCAATAATATTGAAAATTCAGTTTTATAACCCATATTTATTAAGCTCCATATCAGATATTATATTACAACCCTACTCATACCTCTAGATATTTCCATCGAAAATGAGTCCAGGAATTGGAAAGAATCTCCATCAACAATATGCTTACAACACACTGACATCCTAGTAGATAAACTGCCAAGCAAAAATGAAAAGAAAACTGCAACCTTCTCCCTAAAATGGAAACAAGACGAAACAATTCGATCAGATACACACACACACAAACAAACAAAAGAAATACTGTGAAATCAAAAAATGAATCAAAACAACCTAGAACAATAGTGTCGAAAGATCACATACTTTGATTGAAGATCTTGACATAGCAAGTCACTAAGAAAACCAATCAGTAAGTCGGCGTCAGAAACCATCAAGCTTTGAGGTGCAAAACCATTCAAAGCACAAATAATTCTGATCATGCAATCCATATTCTTAGCACTTGAAAAAGAAGTGAAGTAACAAAGTTTTTTTCCAGGATCGGATTCATCATCGCCATCCGAGAGAAGATTCTCTTGAGATGAGAATGTTGGATTATGAACTTTCGAAATGGAATCAAACTCCGAAAGGTCTTGTATATTAGGTTGGTTGACTTTTTCTGCACTGACAAGGCTACTCCCTGTAGTTTTACAAAGGTTATTATCACAAGAGTTCATTGAATAGTGATCAAATAAAATTGCAGAAAAGCTTCTTACGTTTATTTAATTTGTCTGCATCCCGAGTAAGTATTAGGCTTAATCTTTCATCAACGATAGGATTATCTGTTGTCTTAACTTCTTTCCTATTCTGAATAAGATCAGAACTGCTGGGTTTGCAACCTCCTTGTGCTTTATTTAATTCGACCCCACCTAAAGATGAGTTCCTTGTTGAACCAAGATTATCTAATGAACTACTTCCAGTGCTGCAACCATGATGAGGATGTGATTGCGTTGAAAATCCATCAATTGCCTCTGGTGACAGTTGTGATTTCTTGTACCCTCTTGAGAAGTTACTATTAGTAGACTTTGAAAGAGGAAGTGTTTCAATCTCAATCTTGTTATGTTCTGCTGGGAAATGATCGACACATTGTCTTGGCTGATCAGTCCTAGTTTCCATTAAAAATGAAAACCTTTTAAGTTCACTTTCGGGTTTCCTGGCATGACAACTAGGCTCAAAAACAAGAGATTGATTAGTATCAGCTAGAGAAGTATCCCCTGCAATATCATACAAAACATTATGTTGAGAGACAGACCTGTCCGACTGTCCCAAAAGAGGCACTGGGATATCCTTTGCCATCAAAGCACGAGAGTCATTGATTCCATTAAGATGGAAGTTAGGCATCTCAATTTCTGGTAAAGTGGGTGAAAGAGGCGTCCTAGAAGCATTTATGTACCTTACTTCATCAGAATAATTTTCCAATTCAAGCAACTTCAAATACCCCCCACTTCTTAGGTTCTCTAAGCTCTTCAGAAAAGCTTGTTTGTTGTCAAGAGAATTCACTGCTTGGGCAACGGGAGATTGAGAAGAATCTGATCCAGCTTTATTAGAGCGACAAAGATCACTGTTAAATTTGGTCTTAGATTTACCAGCTTTCTTCTTAATAGCACATTTCATGGTTGATCTTTTACCAGCTTTCTTCTTATTAGTGCATTGTATGGTTGATTTTTCAATTTCGCCTTCCTTCTGGTTATTGAAGACCGAAGAACTCTTAGAACAATTGGTTAATGAAAACTGATCAAGATTTCTAATTCGGTCATTTACAATTGGAACTTTATCTCCAATTACTGAATGCAACTTAATATTTTCAGGATGTAAACATGCGACCGATTTGACATGACAATCAAACTTTCTTTTCTTGGAACTATCATCTCCTGCCTGAGCAAAAGACTTATATGTAGACGAATTAGAGCATGGTTTCTCCACTCCTTTCAGATTTGCATTTCCATGAATATCTTCTGCACTAACTTGGCAACTTCTATTCATTGCACTCTGAGCAATTGCATCAGGAAATCCTGAGGCTAGTGTGCTCTTTGCTTCAAAGTTGGCTGTAGATTTATCAACTGAATCATTTCCCTGTGAGCCCATTAACTTTCTATCAGAAAAATGCATGCTAGTAGAACATACTGCAGAATTTTGGGACTTGTTTCTGAGAGAACCTCCAACTGGAGACTCCAACCCAGAATTTATACCTGTTTTTGGTTTGGTACAGCATCCTCTGGATACAGGAAGACCAATGCATTTGCCTATTGGCTCAGCACAGGTGACTGGAACCCCATACTGAATATCTGATGATCCAAATTCAGGTTCTGGCCTATAATCATCTTTCTTAGAGAGCAGTAAGTTATTCACTTTAAAACAAGCCAAATCGGGATAATTCCATGTCTGAATAACAAGCATGTTAGAACTTAGAATAGTTGGTAGTATAGAAAAATTTATACATTTCAAGCAAGCAATAAGAAGAACATTCAGTGTATAACTAGAAATATAATTGTTGACTGAAATAAGTCACCGTCAGATTTGCAGAATTTCTTGGGTCACATTTGGAACATTTTTTCATTCTTTTGCATATTTCTCAATTAAAACAGTAAATGATGTTTGAATTTTCTAGTTATTCTCATTATTAGTAACAAAAAATTGGAATGAAGGATTGGGAATGACCGAATGAAAAAGGAAAAAAAGTAGTCAATATTGCGGGTCACCCGGTTTTTCCCCGGTCCGGAGAATCGGACCGTCTTTTAGCTCGGAGTTGGACCGGGCGCGCAAACAGTCAATAAAAATCCTGCAGCAATGACCGGGCCTTGATAGGAGCGCTCCAGTGGGGAAAAGATGTTAAGTCCTCGGAGCCTTGAAAAGAGTGCTTCCGTAGAGAAAAATGTCAAGTCCTTGAAGCCTCGTGATGCTTTCACGCCAGCCTTAGTTATCAAGGGGCACGCCTGAGGCGCCGGGCGCACCGGGCGCACGGAGTAGCGCCCGAGCCTGGGCGAGGCGGGCAAATTGGCTCGGACGCGACCCAGGCGCGCCTTGCGGGCCTTTCAGGCGCCAGTTAGGCGCGCCTAGACTAGAATCGGGTTGGGCCCGGTTTATTTTAATAATGTTATGCCTCATTTTACAGATTCACGCATCAGGTCGCGGTCACGGATTAGGGTAGAAATTTTTGATCCAGTCGCCGCTCCTCTTCCGTTCGCCGCTCTTCTTGGGCTCGCCGGCCGCCGCCACTTTTGGTAACTTCTTCTCACTTCATTCCTTCTTCTTCTTGCATTTTGACTGTCGTTTGAAGATTTTTTCGGCTGTTTTTTTCTGTCTGTCATGTTTTTCGGCTGCTCTCTTATGTTCTAGCATAGACGCATAGTGAAAGCCCAGTTCACTGTAACAGTGAACTGTGCTTCCAGTTCACTGTTTTACAGTGAACTGTGCTTCCAGTTCACTGTTTTACAGTGAACTGTGCTTCCAGTTCACTGTAAAACAGTGAACTGGGCTCCAGTTCACTGTAAAACAGTGAACTGGGCTCCAGTTCACTGTAAAACAGTGAACTGGGCAGTTTACAGTGGACAAATTCATTGAAGTTGTCATATTGTTTTTATTACATTCATGTTGTGCATGATGTATGGAGATGTACATAATATCCTGGAATAATATTATCCTCTATCTTCCTTGAGGCTGTGAAAGGTCAAATATTGAGCTTCTAACCATCCTCAGTTTAATATCAGCGGGAAGGCATCATTTTAATCTTGAGACAAGTTACAGTTGGATACATGTCACTCGGCTCAAATGCAATTCAAGCTAGACATGATTCATTATGTTCAATTTACGACTCAAGGAAGAGTTGTGTAATTTTCAATAATTTTTTTCTCTTAACTCTATTTCTTTCTTGTCATTTATGTTTGCATTGCTCCCATTCAGTTGTAGAGTCAAGCATGGTACATGAATAGATGCACTCATTGAAATACAGAAGCATTCATAAATATATATATATTTGTGTGTGTGTGTGCTTATAATTAATTGAAGTGGCAACTTAAGATTCATTCATTAGTTTCCCAACTAAATTGTTTGTCTCACTTGAGATTAATAATTATCTTGTCGCATCTTTTATATTCTTATTATGACGAACATAGGTTATTTGTCTCACTTGTAAAAGGTGAACTGGGCTGCCCAGTTCACTGTTTTACAGTTCACTGTTTTACAGTGAACTGGGCAGCCCAGTTCACTGTTTTACAGTGAACTGAACGCTACAGTTTTCACTAATTATCCTGTTCTATGTAATAATTTTTAAAAAAAAATGTTTTAATAGCTGGAAATGGACGTGAGTGGATCTGGTTCATCCAGTGTCCAATCTAGGATTGATCCTGGTTGGAAGTATGTGTGGCAGACATCTGTCACTAATAAAAATGATTTAATTTGCATTTTCTATGAGAAAGTCACAAAGGGTGAAATTTATCGTGTGAAACAACATCTAGTGGGGGATTTAGAAATACCAAAGTCTGTCTCAAATGCCCACAGCATGTACGAACAAAAATTCAAGACTATATGCAAAACAAAATGGCTGTAAGCATTACAGAAAAACAAACATTCCCGGACTTTGCAGATGTAGATACCTTTGGAAGCAACGAGGATATGGATGACGTCGGTGCGAAGATTCATGGATGTCGTCCAAGCGGTGCCCATAAAAAGTCTAGGACTAAAGGACCGATGGATGTTTTTTTGTATCTAATATTGAGAAAAAAAAATGAAACAAAAAAGCCAACAACAGCAAATGAAGCAAACTTCAATCAACGAAGCATGTAAGAAGGAACTTAGAGGGAGGGTTTGCAAGCATATAGCTCAATTGATGTATGATGCAGCTATTCCTTTTAATGCGGTTACCTACCGTAGTTTTGCAGTGATGATAGAATCCATTGGCCAGTTTAGGGTTGGATTGAAACCACCTAGTTATCATGAAGTTCGCGTGCCTTTGTTGAATAATGAAGTAATTGAAGTCCAGAAGATGATGAAGAACTATGAGGATGAGTGGAGGTTGTTTGGATGTTCTATCATGACAGACGGATGGACAGATAAGAAATAGATAACTCTTATAAATTTTTTGGTAAATTCACCAAAAGATACATTTTTCCTGAAATCTGTTGATGCATCTGATTACGCAAAGACTTGAGAGAGCATGTTTGAATTGCTTGATAGAGTAGTGAAACGTGTTGCAGAGGCTAATGTTGTTCAAGTTGTTATTGATAGTGCAAGCAATAATGTACTCGCAGGTAAATATATCGTTAATCATCCTCTTTTAACATTTTTTAAAATTTAAGGTCGTATAATGAAATTAAATAAATGTGTTTTTTATGAAATAGGAAAATTATTGAAGCAAAACGATCACATTTATATTGGACACTGTGTGCCGCTCATTGCATCGACTTAATGCTGGAGGATATTGGAAAGATGTCAAGCATTAGTAGAACAATTAAAAGAGCAATGAGCGTCAACAGTTATATTTATGTTCGGCCTGTACTAGTCAACATGCTAAGGAGCTACACAGGACAAGTGGAGCTTGTTAGACCTGTTGTTACTAGGTTTGCGACTTCATTTTTTGCTCTTCAACGCATTCATAAGCAGAGGACAAATCTAAGGAAGATGTTCACTTCACCTGAGTGGACATCAAGTAAGTGGGCAAAGGAAAGAGTAGGTAAGCAAGTACAGAGCATTATATACATGGTCTCTTTCTGGAGTACTATTGTGTACATTTTGAAGATTTTCGGACCTTTAGTTCGGGTACTAAGATTGGTAGATGGGGAGAAAAGACCGGCTATGGGTTATATCTATGGGGCTATAGATAGAGCAAAGGAGACAATCATGAACTCTTTCAATGGAAAAAAGAAAAAATATAAAGAAGTTTTTGCGATTGTTGACAGGAGATGGGAAAATCAGCTTCATCGACCATTGCATGCGGCGGCTCATTATTTAAATCCAGAATTCTTCTATTCAAACCCTGAAATGGCATTAGATGGAGAAGTCATGAGGGGTTTAAATCAAACAATGCAAAAAATCATTCCAAGTCCTGAAATTCAAGATATAATTATGAACCAACTAAGTTTATATAAAAATGTTGAAGGTTTATTTGGAATGCAATTTGCAGTTCGTCATAGAAAAACAAAGTCCCCGGGTTAGTTAATTAAATATTATTTCAAGTTTCAAACAAACAATTTATTCAATAAGAATGATTCATTAATTTCTTGATATTTATTTTTTGGGGCAGCTGAATGGTGGCAATCATATGGAGCTGATACTCCTGATTTGACTAAATTTACAGTAAAGGTTTTAAGTCTCACTTGCAGTTCATCCGGATATGAGCGCACTGGAGTTTTTTTGAGCATGTATGAATTTTTTTGAACAAGTATGTAAATATTAATTTATATTACTATATGATTAATTATTAATTTGTTAAGTTACAGGTGCATAGCAAAAAAAAGAAATCGACTAGCACAGCAACGCCTAAATGATTTAGTATTTGTAAAATACAATCGTGTCTTGCGTCGGCGATATGATTCATGTGATCGTATTGATCCGATCTCGCTGAAAGATATTGACGATAGCAATGAATGGCTGATGGGAAGAATGGAGGAAGATGAGGAGGTTGAGCGGGATGACGATATAGTTTTTGATGACGAATTATTGACCTGGGGTGCAGTAGCAAGGGCCAGCGGAGTAGAAGAAGACATCTACTCCACACGCTTATCTAAAGGGAAGATGGTAGCTGACAAGGGGAGCACATCTAAGAAGAAGGCATCTACTCCAACAATGCGTACAGATGATGTCGAGGATGAAGAAGAAGAAAATTTTAGTTAAGAAAATGAAACATTTATTGATTCAGACGATAAGTGATGGCGTGATCGCCGTGATGTTATGTTATTTTCTTGCATATTAGTTTAAAATATTTGATTGTTGACTTGGTAGCTTAGGTTTATTTTTTGGTGCGAAAAATTGAAATGTTGATTTGGTAGATTATGATTGCTGACTTGGTTGATTTATTTATGTTGTTATTTTTTTTATGTTGCCTTCAAAAAATGATCTCATTTTATTATGCTTGAATGTTTGATTCTAATACGTCCTTTGTGTTTTATGTAGGGATTTGGTCATTCATTAGCTGAGTGGAAGTCATGTTACTGTTAATTCAAGAGGGGTTGATCATGGGTGTTCAAAAGGTACAAAATATTTTACCCTAAATTTATTTATATGTCAACTTTATATTACATGTTGTAGTTTTTTATTTGATTTCTAGCTGCACTTTGTATGCATCAATTATGACTATCATGTACTTATATCACTTCTCACGTGTTTGGATAAAATATTGAAAAATATGAGTTATTATACTAACTTGATAGAAGAGAACTAACTCAATTCTAAAAGGGCTCTTATACTAACTTGATAGAAGAGAACTAACCCAATTCCAGCGATTTGGTCGCCCAATTCGCTCAATTTCTTCTTTCCCCAAATTTTACGCCTCAAGTGCCTCAGGCACGCGTCTGCGCTTTGCGTCTACGCTACAGGGGCCCTTTGCGTCTTGGTGTGTCTTGCGCCTTTGATAACTTAGACGCCAGCATCCGCGGAAGAGAATCTCAGTGTCTTCTCTCGGTCTCACAAAAGCTTCCAAGTGAGCATCGGGCGTAGTGCATACTAGAGAGCGAGCGGAGCGAATTCCAATCGGAAAACGATCTAAGTCACACGTTCTCGCTGAAAAAACTCGTAGTTCTCTCTATTATCAAGAGTTGCTTGTTTTCAAATGAGGGTCTGGGGGCACTTTTAAAAACTTTTGGTGGGACAAGCTGGTATTTGCTCCCGAGCGGATTTTGAGGTGTTGAATGACGTCGCTCCATTTCGCTCACCTGGATCACCAATTTTCATGAAATGACGAACAAGCCCCCCGAGTAGTCCGGGCGATGCAGGCAGGTTGCCCGGTGGCGGCGGCGGCCGGCGATGACCGACGACGGTCGGAGGCACGCACTAGCGCTCGCGCGGAGGCCACACTATAGCAATGCAACATTCGGTATCAATATATGTGTCAATACGTATTATATATAGATATATATGTATATTAATAACATGTTAATATATGTTACTAAATAATTATATATATACAACTGTGCACGGCCCCCAACCCCCCCCCCCCCTCCCTCCGAGCCCCGTGCGACAGTACCAGGCCAATGGTGACGTAATTCGCCCGCCCTCAGCAGTTCTTAAAATTAAAAAGTATTATGTTTTTATTTTTTATTATTATTATGATACAATATTTTTTAATTGTTTATATATTTTTATCTAATATATTTAAAATAAAAACCAAAATACACGCGCAGGAAGGCCTACCGCCGGCGGTGGCCCTGCCCCCTCGCCGCTAATCAACTCCCGGCGGATTCGCCAGGGTCCGGCGAACCGCCAGAGGGGTCGGGTAGGTCGCCGGTGGCAGCAAAAAAAAACTCAACCCACGCACTTTGTTAGGGTCCCCCGTCGGCGGCCTACCGGGAACCCACCTGCGGAGTCGCCGGACTCCGACGAACCTGTCGGTGGGTTCCGCACAGGCTGTCGGCGGCTCTGCCACCGGCGGTGGAGCAAAACCGTGAAAAAGGCTCACTGTGGTCATGGCGATCGGGATTTTTATCGGGAGTGATAAGGACGATTTTTAATTTCCGCTATTTGCAGACTGCCTTTTCCTTGATCCAACGCCAGATATCATCTTGGAGGCCCACCATGTTACACTGTGTTACACGGTGTTACACCATGTTACACCGTGATCTGATTGGTTCCTGATAAATCTTTGTATATATAGTACAGATATATATGTTAATACAAAATAATATGTGATAATATGTACATATATATAATAT
Source organism: Platanthera guangdongensis (assembly GCA_039583875.1). Lineage (NCBI taxonomy): Eukaryota > Viridiplantae > Streptophyta > Magnoliopsida > Asparagales > Orchidaceae > Platanthera > Platanthera guangdongensis. The sequence goes on from CM077153.1 coordinate 286,475,337, forward strand.
ATGTTAATATAAACGTCGTCGGCGATGTCGTCCTCCCCGCCCAAATCTCTGATCCCTCGCCAACCTCATTTTCGTTGTCAGAATCTCTGGGGTGAGCGAGCTATTGTGCCGGGGAGCGCGCGGCGCTTGTTCTCGGGTGTGGCGCCCGCTCGAGCACGTGCCGCTCCTGCTCGGGCGTGGCGCCCGCGCGAGCGCGCTTGCGCGTGCGTGGTTACGCTTGCGAGGCCGCTTGGCTCCAATGGCATGGTTCAGGAAACTCTGGGGGGAACCCCGTCAAATGAGCCCAAATTTTCGCGAATCATGATGTGCGATACGATGAGTGCGAAAATATTATTGGTGTTTGTGACGACTTGGGGCCATATGATCATCAGCCTTGGCCGTGAATAATCGTTCGCCAAAAATTATGAGTCAAGAAAGTAATTGAGGTTTAAACTGGATATTTCTTGCCATAACGCGAGAAATATTTCTTGCCATATGATTTACTATGCTGCCCTTTTTGAGACAGGTGAATTTGGCAGGAGATATTTCAGTATTAACGAGACCTTCCATTGTAAGCCCTCCTGCAAGTTTTATAAAATGGAGAGGGTTCTTGGAGTACTCACTTAGAGTTCACATGGTCTTGTCGTCGCCATGTCTCCCTCTAAGAAGGTCGGCATTTTTTGATAAAATTATTCTAAGTCCCACTGAGGGGGGAGTGAGCGGGTGGAATTAGCGCGTGTGGCGGAGGGTGCTTTCGACATGAGGGCGTGCATAGGGGCCCAAATGAAGAGGCGTGTGTGGAGACGGGCGAAGGAGGCGGTACGCGGCACGACGGATGGCGTGGGGGGGGGGGGGGGCGTTTCGAGCGCCCTCGCGGGCGAGCTCGATAGGGGAGAAACTGCACGGGCGCGTGCGGGGGGCGCCTGCGCGGATGGGCGAACCCAGCGGTGCGTGCTTGGGCTCTAATGGTCGCATGCGGCGGCGGCGGCCCTGCCTGGGGCTTCCAGACGTGTGTGTGGCGCCTTTGCAAGCGCGCGGCGTGTGGTTTCGAAGGGATTTTTCCTGGTTGCTGTTTTTGTGCTAATCTCCATCTCTTTTTCAGGTGTCAAAGGGTGGTGCTCCGCCGAGGTTGATGCACCTTCCCTTCACTCTGAGCATTGTCTGTGTCAATGGTTGAAGGAAGCGGTTTGAGCGCATTCAGAACCCTCCTCCGGGTCACTTTGCAATTACAGAGGGATGTCTGAAGGCTGGATTGTGGATCCCTTCGGCTGAAGAAGTTATTGCGGTCTTTCAGCTTTAAGGCGTTCCAATCACACAATTCTCCTTGGTGGGACTGACAATGAACATGGGTCTGTTTTGCTTCTTTCGAGAGTATGGCTCTTGTATGTCGGACCGGCTTTTCGTGAATGGTGTGAGGTTTGACTTGGTTCCGGTGACCGGATTGAGGTATGGAGTAACAAGAGGTGCTAGCGTTTGAAGACAAGACCGATTACCTCCATGGGGGAAAGTTGATTGGATTTGTTCAAAATACTTGGAGGCTGGCTAAGATCAGGCAGGATCCTCTGAGGCATTGTCGCCGTCTTGAAGGACTGGAGTATGACTTTACCCCGATGATGGGCTTTAAAGATCATCGCGAGCTCGATGTCGTTCACTATAAGATCAGCGCGTTTGTTGCAAAGAAGAGATTGATTCTTTTGGGGCTCTCAACGGACGTGGGGGAAAGTTGTGTCGTCCCGCTGAACTGTGGTAAGAAGAGAAAGTTGGTGTTCTCGTAGGAGCCGAGGGGAGGCGGGCAGTCCTCCCCTGCCCCAAGGCTGTTTTTGAAGTTTCTGATAACCGCCCGGTCGAGCCAGCCAGCGATCTTCTGCCTGCTGACCCGGGACCAAGGAGTCCCCGGAGTTGCCTGTAGATAAGTCGACTGTCCGAGAGAATCCTAAGCTGCGGCTGGTGGCGACGAATGATAAGAGGCGGGAGTCCTCTTCTTGTCGAGCCCTCCTTCTGAAGGTACATTGATTGCCTCTATTGTTTTCCCCTTTGGTTCGTTCCTGCTTATTGTAATGACTTGTCCCTTGCTTTTGTAGTTAGACGAGAAGCGCGAGATCGTGCTTTCCTGGGATAACAACTACGTGACCATGAAGGACTGGTTTTTCCTCCCTGCGGATGAAGCTGGCTGCGTCAGAGGATTCTTTGTCGCCTGCTAGGAAGAGGAAGGAGAAGACTCTTTCCCAGCGGGAAAGGTCGGAGTCCGAGTTGGTGACATAAAGGGCTGAGGTCGAGGCCCTTCGAAGAAGCTGAATGTGGTTGTCGCTAAGGTCAAGATTCTTCAAGGGAAGTTGGACGTGGACGACGCAACTCTTGCTGAGTCGATTGGTCACACTGAGGCGTTGGATGCAGCGATGTCGAAGTGTGGGTGTCGCCGCATATAAAGAGTCGTATGACTTTATGGTGGAGCGCTCCCGAATCATGGAGGAGGCCCACTCAGAGATGATGGCCACTGAGGTCGATCCACTTCTGGAGGACGAGAGCGACACCGCGTTCTGCTTGGGATTTGGCAAGGGGTTGCAGGCGGCCCAGAGGATGTCGGAGTGTTCTGATCTTAGCATGGAGGATGCCTCTGATGACGACGCAGACGTTGACATCAAGGGATGACTCTCTAGTACATTTCTTGCATTTGTTTGTTTGTTTTGATTCTGCTTTGTTTTTGGGTGCGATTTTGCGTCATTACATGTTCTTTATCTTTCATGTTGATGTAGCTCGTGGGGCAGTTTTTTGTTTGAATGGAGATCCCCTTTTAAGATCTTTTGAATCCTAATAGTGCTTTGATGTGCATACGTATAATTTAGTGGAGTTGTGCTTGGTTCGAGCGTTGGTATTTTGAGCAGAATGTTAGTGGGAAATGTTTGCCTGCTCGTGCTTGGGTTAGTTCCATCGTCGGCGGAGGTGGTGGAGAATATTTGTTCGTTCGCGCCTCAGGAGGACCGCGGTCCATCCAGGTAGAGGTAGCAAAAAACTTTTGTTCATTCGTGCTTCAGGAGGACCGGGGTCCGTCCAGGTGGAGGTGGCGAAAAACCTTTGTTCGTTCGCGTTTCAGGGGGACCGGGGTCCGGCCAGGGGGAGGTGGTGAAGAACCTTTGTTCGTCAGTGACTCGGGAGGACCGGGGTCCATCCAGGTGGAGGTGGCAAAAAACCTTTGTTCGTTGGCGACACAGGAGGACTGGGGTCCGTCCAGGTGGACGTGACGAAGAATCTTTGTTTGTTCGTGCCTCGGGAGGACTAGGGTCCGTCCGGAGGGATGCAGCGAAGAACCTTAGTTCGCTCGCATCTCCGCAGAACTGAGGTCTGTCCGGAGGGAGTTGGTGAAGAACATTTGTTCGTTCGCGTCTTAGGAGGACCGAGGTTCGTTCAAGTGAAGGTGGCAAAGAACTTTTGTTTGTTCACGCCCCAGGAGAACCGGGGTCCGTCTGGGGGTAGGTGACAAAGTACCTTTTTTTGTTCGCGCCTTAGAAAGACCGGGGTCCGTCTAGGTGGAGGTGGCGAAGAACATTTGTTCGTTTGCGCCTCATGAGGACCGGGGCCCGTCCGGGGGAGGTAGTGAAGAACCTTTTTTCGTTCGCGCCTCAGGAGGGTCGGGGTCTGTCCAGGTGGAGGTGACGAAGAACCATTATTCGTTCGCGGCACAGAAGGATCGGGGTCTGTCCACGTGGTGGAGAAGACCCTTTGTTCGTTCCTGCCTCAGGAGGACCAGGGTTCGTCCAAGTGGAGGTGACGAATAACTTTTGTTTATTCGTGCCAAAGAAGGACCGGGGTCCGTGGGGGGAGGTGGCGAAGAACCTTTGTTCATACGCGACTCAAGAGGATCGGGTCCGTTCAGGTGGAGGTGGCGAAGAACATTTGTTCGTTTGCGCCTCAGGAGGGCTGGGGTCCGTCTGAAGGTGGTGATGAAGAACCTTTGTTCGTTCGCGTCTCAGGAAGACCGGAGTCCGTCGAGGTGAAGTTGCACAAGGATATTTGTTCATCTCGCATGGGAGGTGTAGAAGGACTTTCGCCCATCTCACCTTGACCGTCCATTCTTCGACGGGATTGTTGTTGTTGACGAAACCGAAAATCATTGTATTAATGTTGAAGGAAGATACGGGGATGTGCAGGCTTTATTGTGCGGTTTATTATTCCAACCACTGTAGAAGATAGACTGCGGATGGTGGTTGAGCTTTCATGGTGTTTTCTGCGTATCTGGTCCTAGTGACATCTTCGAGCATCACGTCCTGTGAATGGATCTCTATTGGGATGCCTTGCGCGAGCGCATCCACCAGCGGTGCCCACAATAGTGGCCCCCTGAGGATGGCAATGCATGTCGAGGCGGCTTGCACAATGATGAACTGGATGTCGTATGTGGCTTTGTGCTGGGGGGATCCCCAGTGTTATTGGCAGGAAGACGCTTCATAAGATGAGGACCGTCAGGTGACTTGTGACATGTGCACCCCCTGTGTCATCCCTCCCGGAGATTCCCAGTTGGAGCAAAGTTGACAGGAATAGCACGTTGGCTGACACATCATCGTCGATCAAGATTCTGCTCACCTCAACAGGGAGGCTTCTGATGATCACCCGCATGTGATGGGGCCTTGATGAAAATTCTTGCATGCCGGGAGTGGCCGATCTGGCTGGCTCTTGTCGCGCTCTGGGGGGCGCTCCTTCGTAGTGTTGCCCCCCAGTGGGCTTGGTCGGGATTGGTGGTGTTGTTGCCCCCCTTCCTTGGAACTCCTTGAGAAGGCCTTAGTGCACAAGCCGTTCGATTTCCTCCTTTAGACGCATGCATTCCTCTATATCATGCTCGTGACTCTGATGATGGTGGCAGTATTAGAGGGAGTGTCTTGGGCCTTCAGAGTAGGGGTGGTTCCTGATGGCGTGCAGGATTTCTGTGTGAGAAGCGTTAAGTGGGGTGAAGTGTTGTTCCCCCCCCCCCGACTAGCGAGATTCCACCGAAGTGCCAATTTTCTTTTTTGGACGTCAAACTTGGACTTTTCTCTTTCTTCCTGCCTCGGTTGTCTTGCCCTTGTTGAAGGAGCGCTTTCCCGGGAGTGACGCCTTCCGTAGCCAGTGTCCCCCAAGCCCACGTGTGGGGCATTGCACAGACTACACCGCTGAGCAGGCGATGGCTAGAAGGGAACGAAGCATGGGTTGCACTCATAGGATATGCAGTCAAGGGCTTAGCACTTGAGTTTGACGTTCCTCCATCTGTCGCATTCGCTCCCCCACTGATGATGCTAATGTGGCGATTATCTCCTCGAGGCGCGGTGCGTTGTCGATGGATGAGTTGTTGGAGGCTTCATTGCCTGCTTCCTTGCCTGTCATCTGATCGGCAGCTGACGCGCCTCCCTTTGTCATTGTGGCTAGCTGGGAATGCTTGCGCGGGGCAAGCGTTGTCTTTGAAATTTTTTAGAGCTTTTAGGAAACACCTTCCCACAAACGGCACCAAACTGTTGCGGGTCACCCGGTTTTTCCCCGGTCTGGAGAATCGGATCGCATTAGCTCGGGGTTGGACCGGGCGAGCAAACAGTCAATGAAAATCCAGCAGCAATGACAGAAGACTTTTTTTACCGTTGAAAACCCGATAAGGGTAAAAAACCACGTGATCGGATCTGTGTCAGGACAAAATTCACTATTTCTCTTTGAGTTTACAAATTTCGGAAGTTTTCTCGGAGGATGACAGGTCACCTCTCCATTACAAGCTTTGAATACAAAAGTAGCAAAAAATAAACCAAGTCCTCGAAGCCTTGATAAGAGCGCTCCCGCAGAGTTGGGGCCTTGATGAGAGTGCTCCCATCGAGAAGAATGTCAAGCCCATGAAGCCTTGCAATGCATTCGCAGAAGCGAATCCCAGTGCCTTCTCCCGGGCTCACAAAAATGTTTAAGTGAGCGTCGAGCGTTGTGCACGCTAGAGAGGGAGCGGAGCGAATTCCAAGGGAAGAAACAATCTAAATCTCACGTTCTCGTCAGGAAACCACAGATCTTTCTCCAGTCTCTGGAGTTGCTTGTTTTCAAATGAGCGTCTAGGGATCCTTTTATAGTTTTCTGGAGGGACATGATGGCAATTGCTTCCGGACAGAATTTAAGGTAGCGAATATCGTCGCTCCGTTTAGGTCACATGGATCATCAATTTTCATGAAATGACAAAGATGCCCCTCGGGCGGCCCGGGCAGGTTGCCTGGTGGCGGCAGCGGTCGGCGGCGCACGGAGGCGCGCGGCAATCACGCCCGAACGTGGCGCTCGAGCGAGCGTGCTTGCGCGTGCATGGTTACACTTGCCAGGCCGCTCGGCTCCTTTTTCTTGGTTCGGAAAATCTCAGGGGGAACACCGTCAGTCAATATAAGCATAATTTAGAATAAAAGACTAATAAATTTAAATTATGATAAAAATTAATTAGTTAACAAGATTAATCAATATTAAGTAGTTAAAGTATATTTATCTAATCAAAATAAAATTTATTAAGTGTCATAATTTTTAATGGAAATTGAAATTTATTTCTAATTTAGCATAGAGGGCAACTATAATTTAATGTTTAATAATTAATTAGTTATTTCAATATGTCAAATCATGGTAATTAAATACTACTAAAACTTTAATGAGCAAACAAATTAGTCTAAAAAAATACCTAGTCATTGATTACTACTCATCTATGAAACAATTGTTTATTTTCTGGTCCATTATCCTAAGAGAATAATAATAATAATATGTTATTAATTTAATTAAAATCATATTTGATCCCTAATTGAACTAACAGATTGTAAAAATAGCATGTGAAATAGCAATTTAGTGATTAATTAAGCGTAATTATCATTCTAGAACAGTAATAAGATCTAAATGATAATAATTAAGAATGAAATTTCTACCTATTAGTTAAATAATATAATTAATTACATATTTCAATGATGTTTAATCAATTAATAATAGCATTATGATGATTTAAGTATTTAACATTATTAAATATTGATAAACTTTGTTATCAAGTTTCAAAATAGCTTTAATAAATAGCTAAGAAGAAATATTTAAATTAATTATCACATACCTAACTATGAAATTTGAACAATTATAAATACTCAATAAATGTAGTTCCTGTAATCATTGTTCCCTACATAATTTAGTATATCAAATTAATATAATAGTTTATCAATGATAACATAGCCACAATCCTCATCATCAGCACCAACAGCCATATCGTGACTACTTGAGATTGGATTTATGAATCCTCATTTTTTTCATTTAATCCTAAAAGTGATGTCCAAGGTGTTAAACCTAAACTATAGCAATCCCCTGGTCATTCTGTTTAAACTCCACAAATTCAAAGTAGCAAATCAAAGTTTAAACAAACACAACCTTAGCTTACTTTTCATTATAATCACGCTAGGTCACACCACATCATTTTTGAGAACAATCAAGCACTGGCAAAATTAAAGTTTTGATTCATTTCAATTATTTTGACATAATTTTTATAATTGGTTGTCAACCTAACAAAAATTCCCAACCTTACTCATCAGAGACATGGAGCAACAAAGGGTCATAGATGACTAAATTTTTCAGTCAAAAGAACTGAATGAATGTTTTATACATACCAAATGAAGGATTAAAACCAAATCAAGATTTGAAGAAGCGTGTTTCAAACATATTATCTATGCTAACTATATTAAAAGGGAAAAACATCATTTGGTGCAACATTCAGCTTTCCAATTTTACCTCTATTAAAAAAATTCCAAATTTAAGCATTCAACTTTTTGATTTTATCTTTCTCATTTTCTCTATTACAAAATTTCCAAATTTTTTAGAAGTATTTAATATTAAAAAGCATGCTCTCATAGGGGTAGAGCCCAGCCACGATCGCAGTTAAGGATAGGGGCAAAACCTCGTGCTTATCACTCATTTTAAATTGATCAAAAACTAGGTGAAAAGATAGAGGAACTCGAGAAATAAACATAGAAGAGCTCCAAGGGAATTATTGATGTTAAAGAATATATGTAAAAAGCCAAAGATTGTCCTATCTTGAGGCCCATCTTGGTTGCTTGTTTAGTCCCACATCTTAAGATAGGAATCATAGGATTCCTCTTCTTCTTCTCTTATATAAATGTACAACTACAATTATATGCGATGTATGATGGTATCAAAGATTTGAGAAATTAATAAAACTTTTGGATTATTTTCTCACTCCGGTGTTACTCTACATGGTATCAGAGTCATTCGGTCCTCTGATATTTTTTCATGTGTTGCGGCCTCTGACAAGTTGTGGAAGTCAGAGGAAAAATCGTATGGAGAGGGTGAGGTTTGCTGGGAACAAAATTAGAAACAAAACGGATGGAAAATAACAGGAACGTCACACCCCAGGATCACTAACAAAATACCCAATGCCTCGAAATGAAAGCATCCGCCCCTATTTATAACGAGAGGAACGGTTAGGCACCCGACGTGAACGGTTATGATTGATCGTTACACTCGGTGTTCTAAAACACTAAATACAAGTCTAAAAAATACATATAAATAGTAAAACGACCCTCAGGGTGCGCTCGTGCTCTCGGTTTGCCAATTCAATCAACGTCTCCTACGCGAATACACAAATTTGAGCCTCATTGAATGGTGACCCGTAGTTCAGCGCCAATCTCCATCAACTCCTCCCGACTGAAAAGCAAGTTTATCAAGCTTCGTCGCAAATATCTAAGTATCATCAAAAACGGGGCGTCCACTCCAGTACACCAAGTAACGGCAAGAAGGATCGTCTATAGTGGTGGTGTACTCGTGTGTCGCTACACCAACCACCTGTTGAGGCTGCAACAAGTATCGATATTGCCACAGAGAATAACCCACGAAGTGGTCGGTATAGTTATTGCTCCTGATATCAATATTGCTCCATTCTCTGGGGAAATAACGGAAGAGATGTGAATAATTCAATACTCAATAATGAGTCAATCACCTGAATCTCTTCCTTAAAAGAACGTGATGGCTCGACGGGAGGCTCAACAAGGGGTTTTCAAAGAACTCGTCAATAGGGTGATGGTCCTCCAGATACAAAACATCGTAAGGGGTAGCGTTCCCAAAAATGGGTGCGGCGGTCACCATGAGATCAACTGAGCTCTCAGCTCCCGAACGTGATATGGATGGGACGACGATAGGGGAAGAGTGAGAAAAGTCTTTACTCTTTACTCAATAGAGGGCCACAATAGGTGTAGTGTCGATGACGGGCTCTCTAACCGAAGTGGACACGAGGTCTAAGTGCGGTGTGGAGGATGGATATATCATCAAAGTGTCATTGTGTTGTTCGTCCTCGGACTCGTGACCATGCTCCCTAATCATACTAGTGTCGTTCTCCACCTGTATCATACAATCAGGATCAGACTCTACACGAAAATCAAGTGGGCATTGAATCCCCCAAGATGAGAGGAATCAAAATCAAGTGTCGAGTCTCTCATGTCAGTATGAGCACTACTTGATGCAACGGTGGCTTAACCTAAATCCTTGAGTTTTTTTAATGAATTCTCTTCAAAGCATTCTTCATGTGATCAATATGAGCATTCAAGCGATCAAATAGATCAAGAACTCATCGTTGAAATTTGACTTCCGACATATCCGTTTGTGGAACACTAGGAAGGCCATTACACGTAATGTTATCTTGGTGATGGTGACTTTTATAGAATTCTTGATATTCCTCAAGGTAATTACCTCTAGAAGAATCAAAGTGTGGAAAAGGTTTAGGACGATTTCTACGAATTGAGGGTTGAGGACGAAGATGATCATCGTAATAATGCATAAATCTCATTGAAGTCACTATATGGGGTCGAGAATAAACAAATTGTGGCTCCTCAAATAGAGGATTAAGCTAGCGACGATCATAATGACATGACATTGGGTGATACAGTCTTTAGTCCTGCGTATTTGAAAATAAGTCCTAACCTGGGCTCTGATACCAACATGACGCAAGATTGACTGTAAAAGGCGAGTGTGTCGACGGTAATGCAAACCTAAGTGCATGTACAGAGTGAACACGAGCAAACCCAACTGAAATGATGCATGTATGATTTAAAATGAGCTGGAATCAGATTTTAGCAACTATATTTATATATACTAAGCAAATCTACACAATGTAACTTCGCTCTTCAATCACAGGAATAATATCAAATGTTTTCACCGCATGAAGAATTTTCAACCAGAACTTACACGACTAAATTTTATAGGATTTAAAAGAAACTAAATAATAGCACTAACATTTTTCAGCACCCTACCAAATCTATTCAATATAGAAAAATAAAACACAATACAATTAATAACATAGCAACGGAGATCCGACAATAGTGGTGGGAGAAGATCCCTGAAAGTAGTCCGCGACTGTTCTTGACTCTGGAAGTGGTGGGAGGCCGATGGATGTAGGGTTGTAGGAGGTGGACTACATGAATTGGGATTGGTTGTAGAGAAACAGGGCTGGAAAGCTTAGAGCAGGGGGAAGGTGCAGCACTAAATATGAAATGGTCGGCGGTTGTTAGGGAGTTAGTGGAGGTCGACTGCAACAAGGTAATTAGGATTTGTTGCTGGGTTGATGGATCGCAAGAGGGGAAAGTTTGTGTGTGCATGAGGGGGAGGGGGAGTCGACTAGAGATTGGAAGATTCAAACAGAGGAAGGGTAAGGTATGCGGTTTAGGTCTATAGATAAGCAAAAGGCATGCGAAGAAGAGGAAATACGGTTGCGTGGGAGGGTATCGTTCGGTAGCAAAAATTGGCATGGAGGAAGTATAGGTACGGATTGCAGGGACGAGATCGAGAGGGAAGGGTATCAACGATCGTAGTAAGGATGATGAACTGTGAAGTGACTATCCATAGAACATCGAAGGGCTCGTAGTTGTGGTGTTTATGCAACAATTTTGAACTGACGTGGTGGTTCCACGAGAGGGGGAATCAGAAGAGTTGTGGAAGTTAGAGGAAAAATCGTATGGAGAGGGTGAGGACTACTATGAACAAAATTAGAAACAAAACGGAATGAAAATAACCGGGACATCGCACTCCGGGATCTCGCGATGTCGGACCACGATCTAATTGCAGATTCAAGAATCACTCACAAAATACACAATGTCACAAAATACACAACGTCACAAAATGAAAACATCACCGTTACTAATAACGAGAGGGGTGGTTGGGTACCCAGCATGAATGACTATGATTGATTGTTACTCCCGGTGTTGTAAAACACTAAATACAAGTCCAAATAAAAAAATACATATCACTAGAAAAATGACGCTCTGGAAGTGCTCATATTCTCGGATCGACGATTCAATCAACGCATTCTGTGCGAATACACGAATGCGGGCCCCGCCAAATAGTGACCTGTAACCAGTATTGATCCATATCACCTTTCTTTTAATGGATTCAAATGTACATGTATTGGATCAGCCAAATACTTAACCAAGTGAACAAAGCTTGGTGAATCATGCACTTTTGCCAACAGAAAGCAAACAAACATGACAGTCAAATAAGTAAACTTCCCTTCCACTAAGTAGATTAAGAATTCATCATAAATGCTCGCTTTGAGACATTTCATAAAACCAATTCAATTTGACCCTCTCATTTGGACTTAAACTTGTAATTGTTATCACAATTGATGTTCGCTAATTATAATTTCACAATGGCTCGCATTATTAGGAAAAATAGTATTAAGGTTCATGCAAGCTAAATCATTTATTTCATCCTTGATAACAATCTCCCTTCTATGTTTTGAGAATCAGACCTCAGTGGCATCCTCTTCATGAAGTATCATATATCATTTCCTTCCTCACAAATGTGTTGTAATGGCTCAAACTAATGAGGTCAGTCTAGTTATTACATTCCACTTGTCAATTGAAATTATCAATGTTATCAATGCCCAATGATCAGTAAACGTTGTCCCAAACAAACTTCATGTTATAATACATATAATAGCGTTTCTATGAATTTTTTGGCATGCTTCGCGTGTTCTTCTGAAATGCCCCATTTTTGTCTTGTTATTAAAATGACTATTTGAGGCCCTGAATGAGTCGAGGGTCGTGTGTAGCATGATGGGACTGTCTTGAGGTAAAAACTAACGTTTTTCAGGTTACACGCCATGTAACATGGCAATGTAATGAACAATTCGACGCGCGTCAACTTCTAATTGACGTACAACCAAAAAATTTGAAAGAAGTTACACGACGTATAACTAGGGCGTGTTCATACTTCTCAACGTACATCGAGTTCTGGGTAGTCCACGTACGTCGAGTTGGGGGTTTTGGGATGGAAGGCAGTACATGCCACTGGTACACGTCGTGTAACCAAGACATGTCATGCATATTTTTGACGTACGTCGAGACGCCCATGGTACATGCTATGTAATCAGGGTGTGCACTTTGCGAAAGTGGATAAATAAGTTTGTTTCAAGCTGTTCAATTATGGGATTTAAGATCCGAAGGCTATAGGAGACTCCTGAAGACTTCAGGTCGTCAAGAGGAGGTTTAATCCCTCATTTTATGTTTCATGTTTCCCTCTTATGGTGAAAAGAAGAGGAGGAAGAAGAGGAGTTTGAAGAAGAAGAAAGAGACGCTGATAAAGATTCGTGGACTCGATCGACGAACCATCTTCGAAAGCGGATAGAACGCACCCCTACAATCGTGTCATTCCATTTGTCCAAGATTTTCACGACTCCAAAGGGGTCTTCAAGGGTAATGACCTCTTTTTACGGTTTTAGGACCCTTATGCTTACACATGTCTTTATTTTCTTGCATTAGGAGACTCTATTTTCACTAATTAGTGGATGGTATGAACTTCTTTGGTTCATTAGAACCTTGGGGCATGAGATTGGACCTTGGCATGCTTTGCATTAAAAAATCAAACGTTCGAGTCCGGATTAGGCTTGGTCCGTGAAGTCTATTCATAGTAGTAGGCCCTGATCGGTAATGATGTTATGACATTTGCATTTAGGCTGATCCTAGTTTGTGTAGTTAGAGAATACTCCACAAGAAAGGTCGTAGGGTGTGCGGGTTTGGGTATTTTGAGAAGATTTGGGTATTCCTACGTTAATCCCATGATGTTAGCTTTGAGAACGGCAAAATAAAGATTCCACAGTGAGCAGATAAGTAGAATAAATTTCCATCCATCGCTCATGAGGAATGTATAAAATGTATGCATTATATTTAAATCATTGGAATAATGTTAGAGCCATGCGGGGATTCCATGGATTGCAATTAGATCCATCGGGGGATTCAATGGATTACTATTAGAGCCATGCGAGGCTTCCTTGTTGATATTAGAGCCATGTAGGGCTTAATGCATGTATTGTGATTGTGGACGAGAGATGAACCTAGACCTCCTGTAAAGGAACTCATTATGGAGATAACATAGGCCTCCAATTATGAGCTCTAATTGGAGAAGAACCTAGAGCTCCAAGCATAAACCTGGACTGAATATGACCTTATACCTCCTACCACGACGCTTGACATGGCGTTGACCCTAAGACCTCCTCTTGAGTACTTATTATGATTTCATGTCATGAGAACATGTGGTCGTGTGGTCATGAGTACTCACGAGTCTCTTGACGATAATTGATGAATTGTCAAACTTATATGATGTTGTATCAGGGGTTGGGGTGAACCTACGGGGCGAACCCAACATTCATGTACAATGCATAATAGGCACCCTTTATTTATTCTCAACATAGATGGTTGTTTGATATTTGACCCTTTGCATATGAAGCGTAGCTATTGTATATTCTGCTTTGATATGTATATTGCATGTTTTCCGTGACACGTACTTGCAGGTGTGCACTGACTTATCTCGAAATCCGCTAGGATGGCCGGGGGAGGGGTTGTTAAGCGGTTTGTGGTCAACTCACAGTTGACCCTCATTTTGTATGATCCGTATTTGGTTGCAGGGAGCATAATTAACGAAGGGCTTAGCGAATCATAACCAAAGCTGCTTCGAAGAAAAGGAAAAGGATTGTCGATTAGCATATCCCATTTTCCTTGTTGTTTTTTGATATTCCTGTCTGTGTGGCAATGAAAATGGTTGTGGTGATGTGATTGATGTACACGTATGAACATATTAGCGGATTTCGGGTTGTGGTGATGTGATTGATGTACACGTATGAACATATTAGCGGATTTTGAGGACTACAAGGGATCGAGAGTTTGAGAAGGGGAGACCGTCAGATTTTTATCCTCTTTGGCGCCATTCACCTTTTTGCTTGGAGTTTGAGACCGTCAGAAGGGGAGCAACAACATGCTTGGAGTTTGATGATGGTTATGTCAGAGTTTTGAGATCTGAGAGCGGATCCGTGGACGAAAGTTCGTTGCGAAGATTTCCATCCGTGTAGTTTTTCCATGACGCCAAAGAGGACTACAAGGGTAACGATTATCTACTTGAGTATGTGAAGCTCAAACGACATAAATCTGACAGTCTCCCCTTCTCAAACTCTCGATCCCTGAATCTTCACCTCGTTGTTGCTCCTCCAAGTCGCTTCACTCCAAATCCAAGCATGTTGTTGCTCCATATCATCTCGTCACCCTGGCGCTTCTGACATAACCATCATCAATCCAGCATTCCTCATCAAAATTCCGAAGTTGAACATTGACTTGCTGAGCTGCGGTTAGATCTCCCACCGGCGAGATCGTAGAACCGCAAGCTTCATGTGTGAGCGAGCAGAATCACCATTTCATACCTCATGAGGTCAGAATTGGGGTGAAAGAAAATGGGCAATACTAAATTCCCATGGAATTGAGCATATAATTCCATTTCTGCCTGGAAAAAGTAGAGCGTTGAACACCGGAATTGGAATTGGCTCTAAAATTCCAATTCCTTTTCCCAATTCCTCCCAAACGAACAGAGCCTAAGAGAATTGATGAGGATCACATTTCACGGGTGGGCCGAAACTTATCC